>JAOUZG010003378.1:3835058-3868273 GCA_026289955.1 Argiope argentata
TATAGGACTGCTAAATAAAATTAGTTCTCATTTTTCACATTTTTCTTCGTAATGGAGGAA
This sequence comes from Argiope argentata, assembly GCA_026289955.1. NCBI lineage: Eukaryota > Metazoa > Arthropoda > Arachnida > Araneae > Araneidae > Argiope > Argiope argentata. The sequence goes on from JAOUZG010003378.1 coordinate 3,835,119, forward strand.
AGCGGAAGCAATGAGAGCGGCCGCTCTAGAAGAAAATCTACTGCATCGTCGGTTATGTACGGCGTGCAGAAGAGAGTTTTCAGTGACGCACTTCAATCTGCACTGAGACCCAGTTCCTTATCTAATCCATACTTGGGCTATGGACTTAATCGTATGCGTGAAAAACACAACAGTGAGTCAACACATGGGGAAAAAGATTTTGGGACAGACACCGACCTACAATTTCCTATGGATATAGAGCCTTTTCAGCCCATAGACAAACGCCACTCAGCTGAAAGAAAAAATTCTACCGGTAGTGAAGAAGTAAACACCTACAATAAATTCTCAAATCTGGAAGAAATCGACCCGCAACCAAGTACAGATGCTCTCCCCATCCACCTTAAAATCAAGGAAGACTATAATTTGGTCCTGCAAGACATATGCCGAAACTATCCTGGAACTGATAACATGCTCTCCAGCGGGTTCATTAAAATAACACCAAAATCTGAATCTGGCCGACTGGGAATATTTGATATCCTAAATAATAGAAAAAAGAAATATATCATCTCTGAAAACCCCTGAAAATTATAATTAAAGGACTCCCAGAAAACCACAGTAAAAAGGAATTAAAAAAAGAAATTAAAGAGTTAGATTTTACAGTTGAACAAATCCACCAGCTGAAAAATTTCCGAACACAGACCCTCCATCCTCACATTCCTTGTGGAAATCAAGAAAACGGGTTGGTTGGTTATACTGGCACAAGAGCCATATTTGGCTATACTACGCCAAACATATGATAGATAAAACGGATCATGGTATCATATAAAAACATATAAAATGTTAAAATATTAAAATAAATGTACCTTATGTACATGAATAAAAATTTCTTTTACAGTCGTAAAAAAAAGACTATCAAAATGTGAAATACTAGAATAAATTTAATGCAAAGATTAAAGTTAATAATAAATTAAAGTTTAAAACAATAAAATTTAAAAACAAAAAGATAATTACAAATATGTTTGCGAAAAAAGTTGAAAAGAAGAAAATTATTTATTTAAATTTTGTAGGAATAATAATATGGGAGTATCTTTTCTCCCGTTTGCGTGTAGTAGTTGGTAGAGGAGGAGTTGGGTGACAAGTGTCTTCAGATGTATCCTCTAAGTTTTCAGACACATTATATTCCAGTGTATCACCTTCCGATGCACTAGAATACATTTCTGCGTCAGTGTCAGATTCTTGGGGCAGTGGATTGCTGCATTCTCCGGAATTGAAGACTGCTAATGTTTGAGGCTTAGACTCAACAGAACACACAAGGGTTGGAGATTTTGTTATCATATTCGTACCAGAATTACACTCTGCGGAAGAGGAAAAAGGAAGGTTTTCTAGGTGATGTTTTAAGAAACTTTGCACTCTGTTTTTTATCCAAATTCATCTTGTGAGACTCTGAAAGATTCGAGGTTTTATAACGTTTTGATATTTTATCATTATTTAGTTTCTGATTATCTTTATTAAATCTATAGTCTTTTTTGAGCTTTTTCCTGCTATTAATTGTTTTAAAATCAGAACAATCAGATGAACCTATAGATTCTGGAACAGTGAATTGATGGATTTTCTCTCCAGATGTACTGGGATTCAGCGGTGCTATAAATGATTCGTCATATCGAGGGCATGTCTCCGAAGGTATGTATGATGTTTTAAATCCAGCAGAGTCGGATGGTAGAGCTGCAGTTAAAATCTGCGTGCTGGTGGTTCCAAGTGTTTTATTCACGACAGATGCATAGCTGATTCCTTAAGGGGGAGTGCGAGATTTAGCAATGCGTCTGGCTTCGATAAAAGAAATATTATTTTTCACCTTCTCAGCAATCACTTTCTTCTCAAATCTCCAACCTGAACAGGAACGGGAAAAGGAAGTGTAAGAATCTTTGCAGTTCGCGTATTTCTCTGGTTTAGTACATGCAGAGTTGTCATGACCATCTTCCGCACAGTGGGCGCAAGTGAGAGATCCACGACAGGAAGCTTGTGAATACCCAAAACGCTGACATTTAAAACATCGCAATGAATTTGGGAAATATGATCTAACTGCCAATTTCAAATACCCTGCTTTAACTGACTCTGGAATTTTAGGAGAGTGAAAAGTTAGAATTAAATGCTTAGTATTTACTAGTTCACTATTTTTTCTAATTTTGATACGACGCACATGTGTCACACCAATCGCCTGTAAGTCTTTACAAATTTGCTCCACCGGAACATGAAAAAGCTCTCCACAGGAAATCACACCCTTAGAGGAGTTAAGGGATGCGTGCGGTGTAACAGAAATAAGGATAGTGCTTAGAGAATTCAACTTTATGATTTGTTCCGCTTGTTTACGAGACTCAACAGGTCTCCAGAGCGTAGTTTTTAAATAGATTTAGTATTACCAAGATTAGAGTATATCACATTTTCAACCAAGAACGGAGAAACAGTATGAAAATTCTCATTTGTTGAAGAAATACGTTTTAAAACAAAAAAATGTATCAAAGGTTTTGTTCCATTCGACTTGATCAATGCGGTGCCCACTGAAGGGAGAACGGTTTTTGCGGCCCATATGATACTTGAGATTCAGGCCCAACGGCACCATCCACCACGGAGCCCAACAAGGGATGGCAGTCACTGGCTCTAGAAATCTCCAGCCTCGGCACTTATCATGGTGCTAGTTAGAACCTATACGCTGGGAGTTACTCCCGGGGACAGTGACCACCCTTAACGCCAAGCCCAAGGAGTAAACCTTCACTTGATCCCTAGCAATCTAGCCACTCATGTGACTAGGTACCGGCCGATTGATACGCCGGGGTTTTGGCTGTCCATGAAAAGCAAGAAGCTAACAGAGCGATGACAGCTTCTCATAGAGAGACCCTTCGCTTTCTATCGAAGGATGGAAGAACAAAGTAAACAGCAGAAGGCGAAGAGGAGGATAAAAATAAAGGGAGTAAAGATTGAGACACCCGTACTCACCTATAGTAGGTGAGCCCCTGAGGGGATCAAGAAAACGGGATCCCACAACAACATTTTCAACATCAGCTCCCTAGCCTATATGAGGGTAAAAATCGAAAATTACAGAAGACCCAAGAAAGCCACGATGTGCTTCAGATGTTCAGGATTTCACCACAGTGCGCGGAATTGCAGATGAAATCCGCGCTGCATTAAATGCAACGGAAAACACCTGGCAGTCGAATGCAGTATCAAGGAAAGGATCCCTGCCCCGACTTGCATTAACTATAAAGGAGTTGGACACCTGGCCTTTTGGAAGAGGTCCCCCGAATAACCCACCACTGGACCCAGACTAAGTCCAGTGAAGAAAGAAGACTCATCCTCCTTAATGCTCTTCTTGGCTAACTCCAGCTTCCCGCCAATTGGCTGCCGGTACTTCAAAGTAAAATCTTGCTCAGACCCACCACCGGTCAAGATACCTATTTTTTTTAGCTCAGATGGACCTTTTTTAGCTCGATGGCATTTTTGTCATTCGAGTCATTTTTGAGATCGCATTTCGCTGGAGATCGTTTAGCCTGCTCTGCTAGGAATGAGTCTTAATTCTCTCATAGAAGTCATGAAACTTATTAAGGCACAACCAGGCGAGGACCTTATGGAAAAACTCCCACCATTTACCATGCCACCTAAAACTCTGGATGAAGTAGAAGCGGCCCTGCAAAGAGACGACTTAACAGCCCTATATTGCGACCAACTAATAAGATCCATAGAAAATATGTTCAAGAAAAGTGAAGTCAGCCGCAGAGGGAAAAGACTAATTAAGAAGACGAAAGAAAAGAAAAAAATATCTCCTACAATCCAAACAAGACCCGAGGGACGCAACGCTGAACACAGAAAAAAGTAAACAAACCACCACAGTGGCTCCATCTACAGTCGAAGAAACCAGTCACAAACTCTAACCAACTGACCAAGAAAACTGGGGCAACAGAGTCGAAGCAGCACAGGCAGTCAATGGAGAAAAACCAAGCTCTGAGAACCAAATAGCTGTTACAAGTACTGAAGAAATGGAAATTGAACCAGCCGAAGAAAATGAAACCTCAAACTCGGAAAAATTCCAGCCAGTAAGCCCAAGACGAGCAGCCAAGCAACCAAGGCTAGAACACGAAATTGCACCCATCAAAACAAGCAATAAATTTGAAACCATCAACGAGCAGCAAGAAAACTCCTCAGACATCACCTGCAAGCCAGCCTCAATTAACCTCAAAATCAAGAATAATTAAGCCATAACCCTGCAAGAAATCCATAAGAAATTTCTCAAAACAACCAACAGACTCATTAGAGGAATGATAGCCATTCAGCCGAGCTTAAAAGAAGAAAGACTTAAAATCATAGACCTCCTCACAGAAAAAAAAAAGAATTCGTCCTCTCCGAAAGCTACTCAGAAAGACCCCTCAAGATTATCATCAAAGGCCTTCCTGGTGACACCGAGAAAGACGACATCGCTGACGAACTTAGAAAAAGAAACTATGAAGTAATAAGAATTTCACAGCTAAAGAATTTCAAGACAAAGACCCTCCACCCCATCTACCCAGCAGAATTTAAAAAAAACTGCAAGCAACATCTACAACGAAAAAAATCTACTGCACTTCATAATCAGAATCGAAACCTACAAGAAAAGAAGTTCAGCCACCATGTGCTACAACTGCTCAGGTTTCTACCACTCTGCGAAGAATTGCAGACTTGCACCATTGCTTAGTGAACTATTGTAATATATATACACATATACACATTTTTTACCCTTTTATGACTACAGATATCAACGATTTTGAAGAAAACTCATTCAGAAACATGAGAATATTCAAGTATTAGTAAATGTTATGACGGTATGCCAAGAAGAAATTCGTCGATAGTGAACTAGTCAAGAATAATGAACTTAATCCATATTAATTATAAAAACAAATTTATTACGATTAACACTTTATCAACAGTTACAAGGAACGTTAGAAAACGTCTACTCCGTATAAGTAGGACTGGTAAAGTGACCTATATTTAAACAGGATGTAGTGGGTGACACTATACATTGAATCCAGAAGTGTCACGTGGTACAAACATCCCGGCCCCCGTTGAAATACTTATTTCAACAAATAAAAGAATAAATATTTGAGAATAAAAATATAATAAAACATGTTAAATCAAAGGAAATATAGGTAAAATTACAATAAATGCAAATACACTAATATAGAAATAATACAAGTATGATAAGGAATAATTAGCACATTTTTTATACAATAGGTAAATACAAACATCTCTGATATTTCTTTTAATTATTTTTCTATCAGGAAGTTCAATATTAACAACTCTAACTTTATTATCTTTCCCAGGGAAAGTATCTGCAATTCGATCTGTGATCCATTTGGTGCCTGGTAGGTTTTCATTTTTAACTAAAACAAGAGTTCCTATTTCCACGTTATTTTTATTAAATTTCCATTTGCTCCTTTGTTGCAAATTATTTAGGTAATCTCTTTTCCAAATTTTCCAAATCTGTTGAGATAATAGAGTGACTATTTGCCATTTTGATAGTGTTTTCTCCTTAAAATCAATATATTGGGGCTCAACAGTGGCGGTAATTGGTTTTCATATTAGAAAGTGGCCAGGAGAAAGAGTCTCAAAATTATCAAATTCAGAAGACAGAGGGGTTAGAGGGCGTGAATTTAACACAGCCTCTACTTCAGCAAGTAAAGTGATGAATTCTTCAAGGGTTAAATTTGAATTTCCCGCTATGCGCTTTAAATGAAATTTAAATTATTTCACTCCGGATTCCCACAATCCACCAAAATTAGGAGATCTAGGAGGAATGAAATGCCAATTAATTTGTTCATCATTAAAATAGCTATTTAGTGCTTCATCGGGAGATTTAACTATCTCACATAATTTTTTTAATTCCACATTTGCATCAACACATGTTTTACCTTTATCCGAGAAGATTTTAGAACTCTTACCCCTTCTACCAAAGAATCTTTTTAAACAGGCAATGAATGCTTGGGAAGTAAGATCAGACACAAATTCCAAATGGATCGCTTTCGTAACCATACATACAAATATACACACATAAATCTTATTCAATACACCCTTTCTTTGATTCTTGTATTTTATCAAAAATGGACCGCAGAAATCTACACCACAGTTGTTAAAAGGAAAAGTGGGAGTTACCCTTTCTTTGGGCAAATCACCCATCAATTGATTTGACATCACAGGTTTATTTCTAAAACAAATTACACAATTATGTACAATTTGACGTCTAAGATTTCTACCATTAAGTGGCCAATATTTACGACGAACATGATATAGCAAATTGTTAGAACCAATATGAAAATATTTATTATGATAATACCTTATGATCATTAAAGTTATAACACTTTTACTTGGTAACACTATAGGATATTTTTCATTAAAAGACAAAGATGAATTTTGTAATCTACCTCCAACACGAATAATATTATTTTCATCAATGAAACAATTTAAAGAAGCAAGTTTGCTATTAGAAGGTACAGGTTTCCTTTTTAATAAATTTTTAAATTCAACAGGAAAATCTATTTTTTGAACAGTATTTAATAACCATATCTTTTGGGATTTCTAAGCCCCAAATTCACTTATCGAAGTGTAAGAGAAAAGGTACTCTTGCCTTGTCGTTCCGGGAACTTCTAGATGAGATAGAATCGAGGTATTCCAACGTGAATCAGAACACAACATCGAAAGCATTAGTCCAGGGTTTTCATTTTCATCTATTTTTTATTTGCTTGACGAGGACACAGGCACAGATAATTATTTACAAATATATGCATATATCCTTTTAGTTGTAGGAATCATTCACATCGCCTACAACCATCTCTGGATCCGTTCAAACCCCGAATCCAACCAAAGCTACACAAAAACACTAGAACCGAAACTGAAACTCACAGCTGTTACTGTGGGATCATGGGATTTTTCCCTGACGTCACCAATACGCTTGCGCGAAAGTGTTACATCACGTTATGGTGAGGCCAAGAATTCCAACATCCTCCCACCTTTGAGTTTTAATTACAGAAAACTCAAACATAATAATCAAATCAATATTTTAAAAAAATTCAAAATTATCAAATACAAATTGACAAACATCAAAACAATTGAATTAAGAAAATGCTTATACTATCGAACATAAATCAAGAAAATATTCTATCAATCAAAATTACATAAATATTTCATACATCAAAATATCAAATTATTATTCATCGAAATATATCAAATTACTATTTATATCAAAGTATATCATAGGTAAAAAAGTATATCTTGGTGTTCAATTCTCAATTAAAGTTCTTAAGATATGAAATAGATACTAAAAGTTCAAAATATAAGAGTTCTTGTAAGAAAGAAAAAGTTCAATTCTCACATTAAGAGTCTCTTTACCTTTTTTAATCTCCTGCCATACCTGGAGGTTGGTTCATTAGGTTCAGGTTTGTTCAGAGAATCTCTTTCAGCAGCACTGGTATCATCGCAGGTAAATTTTACCGGTGGTTCACACTTTTGGAAAAGTTCCTTGTCCTGTTTGCAAACTTCCAAAGGATACAGTCTCAATGTTGGACGTAGGATTTCTCCACTTTTGGTTTTCAGTTCCACAAGTCTGATGTTTCCATCTGAAGATGTAAAGACTTCGATGACTTTACCTAAAGGCCAGTCCATTCTTTTCATATTGTCACTGGATATCAGAACGATGTCTCCAATTTTGATAGACGGGAATTTTCTTATTTTTCTTTCAAATTGCCCGAGCTGTCCCAAATACTCGGAGCGAAAGCGTTTTCTTATATCTTGTCGTAACCTTTGGCGATAAGCAAATCTTTTATTTAGAGATTGACTATCTAGGAGATCTAGATCAGGTATTCCAATCTCTCTAACTTCTTGCAGGAACATATTGGGAGTAAGAGGTTCTAGGTCACTTGAGTCATCACTTAGATAAGTTAGAGGCCGTCCGTTGATGACACTTTCACAGTCACATAAGACTGTACATAATTCCTCATAATTTAGAGATGTTTGTCCTAAAACTTTACGAAGAATTCTTTTAACAATGCCAATTAAACGTTCCCAAAAGCCACCCCACCAGGGTGCAGACGGGGGAATAAATTTCCAGTCAATTTTATTCACGGAACTGTATTTGGCTACTGTCGCCCAGTTAATCTTTTTGATGAGATTATTCGCTCCAACTAAGTTTGTTCCATTGTCCGAATAGACGACACTTGGTCTACCTCGACGAGCCACGTATCTGCGGAATGACTGCAGAAAACTTTCAGTTGATAGTGAAGTGGTCAGCTCCAGATGTACAGCTCTAAATACTGCACAAGTATTGATGACAATTCAGGACTTTTGATTTATCTTTAAATACAGAGGTCCAGCAAAATCGACTCCTATAATTTCAAACACAGAAGCCGCTCTAAGACGATCTATTGGCAATGGAGCTGTTGGAGTTTCTATTGCTTGGGCATCTTATCTTTTGCAAGTTACACAATTCTTCACAACTTTTCGGACAGTTTTACGGTATTTCAATATCCAAAATTCTTCTCTGAGGTTGGCCATCACTATTTGAACACCTGCATGACCTAAGCAGCAGTGTTTCCAGCGTACAAGTTTTTCAACTATCGGATGTTCACTTGGTAACACGATAGGAAATTTAAAGTTTTTTAAATCTTCCTTCAATGACAGTCTTGTCTTAATTCGGAAAAGTTCATTCTCATCAGTAAATATTTGGAGTTTTTGAAGTCGCTTATCTTGTAGCCCTGTGAAAGATTCTCGCTGAACTGTTTTGATTAAGGAGATTTCGGATCTATTTCTTTCTTCCACAGTTATGTCTCCAAATTTTCTTAAATCTCGTTTCACTCTGCAGTTATCCACAAATCTATAAATCCAGGATATAACAATAAGAAGTTTAGGATAAGAGGAGTAAACATCATAAATTTTAACTTCTTTTTCCATATTGGTTACACTAATAACTGTTTTCTTTTTTTCTGTGTTTATTATTTCTTCGTCTGGGAAATATTGGATTTAGGCCAATATTCAGGAGGAGTTTTTAACCACGAAGGTCCTAACCACCAATTAGATTTGGCCAGATTTTCGAAATTGCAACCTCGAGAAGGTAGATCGGCTGGATTCAACTGTCCTGGTATATGATACCAATCATCTGAATCTCTCAAAAGACGAATTTCTTTTACGCGATTAAAGACGAAAGTGGACCAGTTTTCGTTCTTTTTAATCCAATAAAGAGCATTACTGGAATCAGACCAATATCGTGTAGCAACATTTTCCATTCCTAAACTCTCTTTCACTGAATGACACAGTCTAGCACCTATATTGCATGCTAAAAGCTCTAGTCTAGACACTGAAAGAGTTTTGAGAGGAATGACCCTTGCTCTACTTTGTATCAATTGGCAATTGGTCGAATTGATACCTTCATTCCTCAAAAATATACATGTAGCATATGCCTTCTCGGAAGCATCACAGAAGACGTGTAATGTTATATTGCTGTCTTTTTCATTTTTGTTTAGACATCTAGGAATAGAAATCTCATTTAAAATTTTAAGTTGATCTTTCCACATTGTAAATTTTGTTGCTATCCAAGAAGGTAAATGGGAATCCTACGATAATTTTAGCTTCCAGCATTCTTGTAGCAGCAATTTTGGTATCAACGTTGCTGGGCAGGTAAATCCAATGGGATAAAAAATTTTATGAACAGTTGATAAAATGATCCGTTTAGTAATAGGTTGATCTTCTGTAACGGGATCTAAATCTCTCAAATCTACAGATAGTGAGTCAGTATTAATTTCCCATTTTAAGCCTAAAACTGGGACGATTTTTGCTTCTGCTTCTTCTGGTGCATCTTCTTCAAAGAGGGTATGCTCCCACCCTCGTAAGTTGAACTTTGCAGGTTTAAGAATTTCTATCGATTCGTGAATGAATTTCATTAACTCAGCTTCATTTTCAACACTATGGACGCAGTTGTCTACATAAAAAGCCTTCAAAAGTTTTTGAGCCGTTTTATTGTAATCAGGGGGAGCATGATTCAGATGATAATCAAGAGTTGCTCCCAGTAAGAAAGGGCTGGAGGTTATTCCGAAAACTACTCTTCGGTGCTGAAAAATTCGTACATTTTCTTTCTGACCACCTTGCCACCACAAAAACTTCAAATAAGGCCTGTCATCTTCATGTAGTTCTATCTGTAAAAACGCCTTTTCAATATCGGCTGTAACTCCATATTTTCCTATTCTAAACCTGTTTAAAACGGAGGGAATAAGTTCAACCAAATTGGGTCCCTTTTCTAAACAATCATTTATTGATGGTGAATTTTTGTCTCTAGCAGAACCATCAAAGACGGGTCTGATCTTCATTGTGGAGTTTTCTTTGAAAACAGTGCGATGAGGTAAATAGTGTTCAGGCTCGGAAATAACTACCTCCTCAATAATACCCTGATCCAGCCATTCCTTAAAAATGTTTTCGTAATCCTCTATTTTTCCTAATTTTTTCAGGGATTTAACAGAATTTGCAAGTATTTTTTCAGAAATACTTTTGCAGTTTGTTAAAGGGGGATGCCCTTCTACCCAAGGTAATCGTACTTGATACCTTCCCTCTTCATTTCTAGTAACAGTTCGAAAAAAATGTTCTTTTGCCGATTGTTCCAATTCTTCCCTAGTTTTCTTTTCACTTGGATCACAAATTCCAAGTGTATCTAATCGCCATAAATCTGAGATGGTTGCATCATTAACGTGACAGGATAAAACAGTAGACGTACTGTCATTCTTTTCTAACTCATTTGTCTTTCCCATCAGTGTCCAGCCTAGTTTAGTTCCTACACACACTACTCCAGAACTAAGTTGCTTTACCTCTCCTGTGAGCAATTTACCAGCGACGTCAGCCCCAATTAACAAATGAATTTCTAATGGAGATGACTGATACAACAATTGGTCAGCATAGGAATGCATTACATCAGTTAAAAATATTCTATGAGATTTAAGTTCTTTAACATAGGGTGTAATTTTACTCTGGAAATATCGGAACAAATTTTTTCCTGGTCCAACACATCAAAATTACAATGATAACTATTGTCTACATTACTTAAACGTACCCGGTATATTTTATGATTTTCCGCCTTTTCAACTCCGCTAAATAAAGAATGCAAAATTGATTCTTCACTAATAACTTCATAATCCATTTGTTCTGCAACGTATTTTGAAATGTAGGATCTTTGAGACCCTGTATCGTAGAGACACCGAATTAATTTCGTTTCACCATTCCCACGAATTTTCATTACTAATGTTTGTAAATAAACTTGACTTAAGGATGTTTTGTTAGTTAAAGTACTATCTGAAGTAATGTTCACTTCCGAAATTTTTTCATTATTTTTAGTACTCGGACATACATAATTAGCATTACACATGATAGGTAAATGTTTTCCATTACATTTACTGTCTGTCCATAAGGAGATATCTGACCGACAGTCGTCTATGTTTACGGCGGGCGTCATAGAAACAGGTGTCGATAGGGAGGATCTATTTTGAATGGGTGGAATCGGGCGGAAGTCTCGCGAGTTATTCTTTATCTTGGCGAAAAAATGAAGCGATAAAAAAACTATTGCTCATTCGTCTTCTCGCTTTACCGAAGTTGCTCGTATCTTTATATTTGCTTAGCTTACTTCTTTTATATTTTATTAATATTTTCTTTGGTTAATATTAACTGCATTTCATTATTTAATAATTTTAGTCTCTGGAATTTTAAGATCCTTTAAAATGCCTTTTCGATTCAAGAATGGAGAGACTTTAAAATCACAAGCACGTAAAATTGTGCATAATGCTATAGAATTTTGCTTGTAACTTGCTGAAAATTCGTATTGGGAAAAAGATGGGATTTTAGAAGAACTAGTGGATGAACTAGTATTTCAGATTGGAAGTACTGAATCGGATTCCGATTCAGAAGAAACGGAATCTTGTGACAGTGATTTAGAATTACTTAAATTGAAAGTACACAACTGTCACTCGATCTCTGCTAGTTTTGCACTCTTTTAATAATAATGAATGTGTTTTATAAATAAAAAGTGAATTTTTAAATTGCTTTTTTTGTTTCATTTCAATTAGTTTAATCATAAGTTATAGAAGATATAGAATTTTATTTAGTTTATTTTCTGAAGTTACGAAATTTATTTGATTCCTTTTTGTTATTTTCTATTTTTTTCATTAATGTGCTCTTGTTTTCTGTTATTCAATATGTCGATAATCAAAAGTATCAACTTAACATACTTTTGATTATCCTTATTTTTTAAAGTTTCGTTAAAAAAAATCTTTGAAAATTTTATTTATCTTATAGCTTTTATTTATCTTATTTGATAAAATGTAATTGTTAATTTTGAGTTTAGAAAAATAGCATATATATCATAAATAAATAAATATATTTATTTATTAAAAAAAACTTTTTAGAGAGGTTTTAACCATATTTAACAATGGATATTTTACTTTGTAGCAGAATAAAAGCAACCGTTTATAAAAATTTTGGAATAATTATGATTATTATGTTATTATTTTTTATGTTGAATTAGATTACTTCCCGTTTGCTGCGGATAATTTGATCTTAAGAAGTTACATAAATTTTAAAAAAATATAATGAAAATTAATTTTTTGTCATGCTGGATTCTACTTATTTTTTTTCTTCTTGTGCAGTCGTTAGACATATAAATAATTATTCAGTTTTTCTATTTGATTTACTATGTTCTTTCTGTACTAATCAGATAGGAATTTCTGTATTATTCTAACAGGAATAATATATTTTTTCAAAATTTCAAGTACGCAAATGATTTTCAGCGCCGTCAATTATTTTTCGAATTTGCTTTCAAAAATTAAAGGCAACATAACAACACCGCCAATTAGGCGCTAAACGCACCAACGTAAGAAACTTGAATGAATTTCTACCTCTGCGAAATGGACTCTTCCTGCAGTAACCTGTTTCTATAACGACCGCCGTAAACATAGACGACTGTCAGCCAGAGATCTCCTTATGGACAGACAGTAAAATGCTTTCGTTGCTTTTTTTTTCTCTGGAAGTTTTTATAACTGTACTTTTTTACATACAATTCATAAATCAAAGCTATTTTGTCTGCATTCTTTTTTTGTAAAATTTTTATTTATTTGATCTTGTGTTTATGAGATTTTGTACATATATTTATCTTATTCATATATCTTGCAATAAATAAGGATTAATTTTATTATGAATTGAAAAATAAGATTGCTTTTATCAGAAAAAACAATTAGTGGTAATAATTCATTTAAAGAAAGTAAGCTATAAGAAAATTCATATATATTTTAATTATTTACTAATACTTGAATATTCTCATGTTTCTGAAGGAGTTTTCCTCAAAATCGTTGATATCTATAGTCATAAAAGGGTAAAAAATGTATATATGTGTATATATATTACAATAGTTCACTAAGCAATATCTTTATTAAAAAGTCGCCTTTGACGATCAGCTGATTCAATAGCAGAAAAGATATCTAAAGCTTTACATATTTTATATAACTTAGTTTCTGAATAGCTTTTTCTGAAAAATATTTAGCGATCAAATCTTCACTTTTTGATAGCTATATAATTGTGTCATATTATTATGTAGGCCTTAAACAGTTCTGTTTATTTTATTACTTATCTCTGACTAATTTTCTGTCAGAGTGAATAAAATATACACGATAAATTAGAGTGGAATTGTTAAACTGTAATTAATATAAACGTTTTTTCTTGAAACCAAGTACATCTTTTTTTTAAATATGAAAATTGAAAGTGGAGTTGTTCAGTATTGAAACTGTATGTACATTGGAGAATAATTATTATCATGTCCGGGCATATTTTGGGAAGGAGGGTTTCTGGTGTTAACAGAAATCCGTAGGTGAAAAATAAACATTTTAAATTTTATTTATCTCGAAAAATCAGCTTTGAATAAGGCATTGCATTTACAAAAGCTCTGATTAAAAAAATATAAATTAATGACTACAGCTAATAAAACCTAGAATAATGTTATTTTGAGCACGTGATTATGAGATTAGATCGTTTGGAATACTAAAGTGACTCATTCAATGATACCATTAAAATGAATAAAAATATAATTTAAGTTGCATTAGTATGTAGTGCTTGAAGATTCAAGAAATTATGTTCTGACACGATACATTGAAATATGCATAGCAGATTTCATTTTAATCTTTTGTAATTTTCATAATATCTTAAAGAATTATTCAACAGAAATTTCTCGGATTCTTTGTAAAATTCAATTTTTAATTTTGCTTTCAAAACATTTAAATGATGCAAATATAAATATTTCACATGACTTCAGTCAATAAAGGTTCTTACAAAAAATTATGAAGTTTAAATTTTACACAGTCCTTTTGTTTTAAGGAATCATATTCTGAAAAATACTCTTGATACTTCGAGTTTTATATAAATAAATAAACTTTCTAGCTTCTGCAATCAAATCTGTCAGTTTTTACATATCAATATTAGATCAATCAATACTTTCATAATCATAGTCCACTCACCGTCGTGGAATCCTGGTTCTTTGAGACCGTTTATGAAGTGGTCTAAAATCGTCAGCTTTTGCAGAAGAACGATATTCAAAATTCATAAATTATTCAGTTTCAGTGAATTATTTAGTTGATTGGAAATCAATTTTTTTTCTTTAAAATATTGATGTCTCAAGAACACTGTGGTATCATTAAAAAAACAGTGTTTTTTTTTTTTTTTTTTTTTGCTTTATCGTGATGCAAAAATCTATTTTGTGCTGTTACAGTTTCGTTAAGTTATAGCGTTGTAAATTTTATTAAGTTTTTAAATCTTGTTATTCTTTAATGTAATAAATTATAGGATGTATAAGGCTCAATGTTAGTAAAATTAATTAATATTAGATTAGAATATTATCTGTACTGCGTATAAATAATATTGAATGAGAAAGTTTTTGTATTAGTTGAAGTTTAAACACTTTTGTTTTTCAAGTACCCATTTCAGTTGAGAATATTAAAAGTTAAAAGAGATGCATTACACAAAATACTGAATGATATACGGTTTTTTGAACAGTAGTAAATAAATGTCTCATAGAATTTGAAGTTAAATATACTCTTGTGAGTAAGCAATCAAGAACAAGCTAAGTAAAATTTAGCAATAAATCTGAATTATAAAATTAACTAAAACTAAGTTAGTCACTGCTTTTATTAAAGCTTTTTCTTATATGACAAGGAAAAAATGCTTTTTAATGTGTAAGCTTTTGTGTAATAATATAATTTACCACTATTTGTTTATCAATTCCTGGTGATATAGGAGTAATCATAATTTCTATTTCGGACGAAGCAGTATTCCTACCAAATTATTTAATTGAATCTCGCACAACTTTTAAAAAAACTTTAGTTGCATACAAATAAACAAAATTGCTGATAAGCTTTCAGAAATGCGGAACAGTCTTGACTCATGATGAATGTCAGAGAGAGAAAGCTTTGCAGTCGATTTACTCTATTTTGTGTTAAATGTTATGACCATATTATATTGAAACAAATTCTTTAGAAATTAGATTCATTATTTAAAAAAAATTTCTAACTCCTATTTATTATTTCCATATTATTTTTTATTTATAAGTAAAAAATATTACAAATCTGAGATGAATTTTCAGTCTGAAATATTCCAGACTCTGATAAAAAAAATATAGAATCTTGGCTAAGCAGATGAATGGTTGATCTTTCAAAATCCAATAAAGAATTAAAACAAAATAAATTTAAAAATAATCACACAATTAATGGTTAAGATATTATCAAAACCAGGAGACATTCAATCTAATATGTGCATTTTACTATTTAATTCATTATTTTCCCTTCCAATTTATGTACATTGAATTAAGTTGGTTATATTCCACGTTTAGAAAAGCTGAGGAATAGAATTCATCCGGACATTTCTCCAAAAAACTATATTTATCTTTTCTTTTTAATATGGTACAAAGGAGCCATTTAACTAATATTTAGGATATTCTCCTTTTTCCGAAAATCAAGTAGAAATTAGGAACATCCCAATTAATAGAATCACTAGGCGGTGTTGCAAAAATTTAAAAATTCAAATAAATTTTATCCGTTTCCTTTCTCATTTAAGCCTATTTAATATTTTTAAGTAAATAATTTAATTATAATTTTTTTTAGAAAAGGAACATTTTATTAAAATTCGCTGTTACTATTAAAACTATTGAGATAAAGAATTGAACCCATTCTTTGGAGATGAGTCCGAAGTCTTACATTTTCATAGACACGTAGATTTTGCCCATCCTCATGGATTGAAAAATTAATAAACGTAATTATTATTAAAAATAAAGTCTTGTCAAACAAAATTCTGTTAATATTAAATTATTCAATTACTCTTTCTTAATTATAGTATTCTCTAATATTAACAGAATTATGAAAAGCAATTAAATGCCCCGAAATCGAAGTGTTTCAAAAATTAATCAGTGATGAATATTATGCTCTAAGATTCCGTCTAACATACCTGCTGCCCCCCGTATAATTTTCTGTGCAAGCAGAGAAAATCTAAAATATCTAGTTCAAAGAGTAACTTTTCCAAACAAGTTTGGGGGTTCACGACTCCCTTTCTCGGGAGGTCCCAAGACCTCTACAATGAGAAAGGGAGTTTTATTGTTTTATTGGGGGTGGTTTGGTGGGTCAAATGACCTTCAGAATGTAACTCTCCCAAACAGCAGTATCTCCTGGGGACAGGGAATCTTTTCTTTTTGGGTGTTATTCAGCTTGTCAATAAAGCCTTTTAAGCTTCTTCTTTCGCTAGTTTAGTCACCACCCTATCCCCCCTACCGAAAGGTGGCGCTTTTGTCGTCATCGGGTTTCTTTCTCTGTATATGGCACTCTTCACGGGAATAAAGATAAAAGGAGAAATCTGTGAATGGATTGAAAAGCGACCGGACTGGTTATTCTTGGAATAATCGTAACACTGAATTGCATATCACTGAAATCTATCGGAGCAATGACTTCTCACTTTCCAATAATTTCACTATAAAGTGATTAGTCACCCTTCCCCTCAATTGTAGCGACCTTGACTTTCCAATATTCGCATCCTTTGAAGATCATTGTTATTGCATGTGAAAAGAGTCGTAGCCGTCTCTAGGCGGCCACACATGAGTCCCTAATGGCCATCAAAGTTTATTTATCTATTGGTAGAATTTAGAAATAAGTCGAAAATTTTTTATTTTTAATTTATTTATTTTTAATTCAACCCTTTCCGAAAATTCTTTACTCTAATAAATAAATTAAATAAATAGTATTGAAAAAAAATTTTAAAAATAAGTTGAAATAGATAAATTAATTCGACCACGTGTTTCTTACATTATTAAATTAAGTATTAATTATAATTAATAATTTTTAAATGTAGTAATAATTAATAATTTTTAATCAATAATATGATTGAAATAACAGATATTTGGAGCAAATATTTAAAAATAACAATAGCAAAATTATTTGTTACTAAAAAAAAGGTGGATTATGCATCTCCAGTTATAAGTTAAATAAGCGACTATTTAATAAAATGTCGGAAATCTGCAGACTTCTTCGACACTCGTCGCGTTGAGTTTACAGTCGATTGATCAAAAATTGTCAATAAATTAGCTTATCTCCTTTGTCAGTTAAATTTTCAAAAGTAGTACAAATTTTAAGTTGAATGAACGACATTTCAATCAGATGTCTGAAAATTTGCTTAACTTATGTCTTCTACATCCATTATTTTCAATTTTTAGGCGTATCAAAAATTGTCTATAAAAATACGGCATATTATTGCTATACCACCCTATCGAATATTTTGCCAAATATAGTCTAAACAATTTAATCAATAGTTGGATATTTCGACTGTTTACAATATATTAATCTCAAGAAGGTTTTTAAATAATCATATTCGATAATGTGCAGCTCTATACAAACATCCTGAAATGGTGACCATTTTTGCCAACGAAACTCTAAATATCTCTTGTGTGAGAATTATTATTCTTAACAATATGAAATAAATTAATAGTACATGTTAACTGAAATTCTTTTTAAATTTTTATTTCCAATTTTCTTTTATTTTCAAATTAAGAATTCCTTACATCCAAAATGTGAGGTATGGCATTTAACCCATTGACTGCCAGCTACGAGATATCTCGTAGTGCGTTGTAACGACTTGACCACGGGCGGGTCAAATGAAAGGGTAGCGTGTTATACACAAAGGGTTTATTTACAGCTTTACACAAAAAAAACACGTCATCTATGTTAGATACCGGAAATATTTACAATGGATTGACTGTTCGACAACTATGCCGGGAATTTACAAGCTGTCTGCGTATTCGGCTACTGCCTGTAGCTCCAGAGATCTACGGATTACTTCCGGTAGATCTTTTTTAACAAACTCGAGATCGCGTGGTATCTCTTCCACTTCAGCACTCCTCACAGCTCGTCTCGTCCACTGGATCAGCTTGTCTCCTCTTCTCTTCTCCTCTCCTTCTCTTTTTAACGGGCGCGAAGCTCCACCTCTCAGGCTGATATTGGCGCGCTGGAGATGCCGGTTGTCCAATCATTCTACTCCCACTCGCGCCACCATGTCGTGGGAAGATTTCTGAGACATCCCCCCCTTATCAGCACCGTCACCCGCTGTTCACACCTTCGTTCTTCCTTCAATGGGTTGTAAACAGCATCTGCTGTTCGTTATCGGAACCTTTCCCAGCTGGGTGGTCCATAGACGAAATAGTCCCGTCTGGTATATATATATATATATATATATATATATATATATATATATATATATATATATATATATATATATATATATAAGTTACTGATATAATATTGTAATGGCATTTACTGCAATTTTTATTAAAAAAATAACACTACGAGATAACTCGTAAGTGGCAACAAGCACAGGAATTTTTATCAGTGACGCCAGCTACGAGTTATCTCTGTGTGTTTTTTTCAATAAAAATTACTGTAAATTCTATTAGAATATTATATCAGTAGCTTAATATAATTATATTTTATTAACTTTCATGCATTCTTCAAAAGAAAATCTTGGCACCCAGGACAAGACACTCTAAATATGTCTGGCAGTCAATGGTTTAAAACTAACAGTACTAAGGATGCATAAACTTCATTTTTTGTTGCATGTTGACTATAGTTTCTAAATTCATTCCAGCTTAAAAATGTAATTGAAGTAGTAAAAATAAAAAATAAAAACTAATTTTTTTAATTAAATTTTTTTAATTTCAATTAAAAATACAATTGCTTTTATTTTTCAAAAATAAACCTTATAATGAATTTGGCAATTAGTAAAATTAATTCCTTAAATAAAATATTAATTACACAAGCATAAGAAAATGTACCTTAATTATTCATTAAATTTAAATGATGATGATTTCCGAATAATTTTTTTCTGCTTTATTACAGAAGGTTCGACCAGATCTTTCTTGAATAAAATTTTGCCTGAAAATTGTTATTGAAACAATTTTAACTCTTTCAAAATTCAAATGAGAAAGATCATTATTTCATAACAGGTATAATTTTTAGGAATAGAATGAATGTCTGTGGTTGCCAGAGTAAAATTTAAAGCAAAGGGCATCATTTTCTTTTATTAAATCTAGAAAGAAATCGGTAACATAGTTAATTACATTTTAATTACTATAATGGTTAACTCAAAATTCGAGTATAGTGGACAATTTTTCTTTTAATATCTTAATAAATAAACTTGTATAAAGAATTATGAAATACAACAGCAAAATAGACAAAATTTTCAAATTAAAAAACTGCTGTTAACTTTAACTTTTTGTATATATTGAAGGTACTGGCTATGTTACTGAAACTCTTAATGTCTCCAGACATTTTCTGTCTATAAAATAGCCACACAATTAATGGTTCAGTATTAAATCATATAAAAACAAATTATACGTATATTCTTATACAAAATAAATAAAATCACAGTTTTGTTTTGTGACACTGATTTTCATTGATTTGAAAAACTTTGCATACTTTGGATGAAGGAAAAAAATACAAAACCTTTCATTTTATTAAATAAATCTTTCTATAATTAAAAAGGTTTATAAATGGTGTCTTTCAATAAAAATTAAATGCTTAGATCTACAAAAATCTCAATGGCTTAGGTTTAACATATGTGTTTGGAACTAAAGGCAATAATAACTTCATAAGGAGGAACCCTTATTTCTATGTGAGAAAAGAAACTGCTTTGTACTGTTTTTAACTAGATAAATGGAATTAATATGCAGGATGGTCAAAAATAAAAAAATTCCTTTATATAGGAAACCCTAGAGGCCCATCTGCTCAACCAATCAAACCACATTTCAGACATAAGGTGTGCCTAGAGATTGTGGTAATTCTAAACAACGCAGAGCTCAGGGGTGCGGTTACAGTGAGAGAATTTCGAAATATTCGAACGGCAGCATTCCATTTTTACCATGCGCAAATTAATCAGCGTATTAAAAAACCACAAATGGATTGGAACGATTAGTGTATCACGAAAATTGCAGGTATAAAGAATTTGCAAAGAAGAGCATTATAAAGGAGTAATGACAACATAAAGAAGAAAGAGAAAAACAGCTTTTACTGGAATGGAAAGTTACAATTACAGGTTTTCAACGTATTCACGTTCCTAGACGACAATGCATTGCATTCGGGAGATTGTAGATCGCAATGCCAAATGTAGCATTAAAGTAGAAATCTGCACAACTTCAGAAGTTATGGCATCTTTCTATTCTGACACATGTTGTGGGCCAGGCGTTTACACGTTAGATTTTAGATAACCCCAGAACCAGAAATCCAGAGGAGTGTGGTCGGGAGATCATGGTGGGCGCGAAGCTGCAAAGTTACGAGAGATGAATCTATCACCAAAGTGTTGTTGCCGCACTGGTCGAACACAATGTGCGACGTGTGGATGAGCTCCATCTTGCATCCATATAATGTCACTAAGAACATTTCTTTGATGAAATTCAGGAATAACGTAATTCTGAAACATTGATTAATACCGAGCAATCGTGACAGAGCACGATTTCAAATCTGAGGTAGTGACCTCTTCGAAGTAGTACAGACCGAGAACAAATATGTTAGCGATAGCGCAAAGCACAGTAACTTTGGCTTCATGTGAAGGCACTGGTGCCACACTGGTGGTCAGAGTTTTTTTGAGTCCTGTGAACGCAGTTCTTGGTGTTAATGTTTCCAGTTAAAGAGAAGTGTGCCACATCCGTCCATATTATCCACAGTGGCCATCTGCCATCTTCATCATATCTGATGATGAAAAAATTTGCAAAGTCCCCATGCAGTTACCCATTTCCGACTGCAACATCTGGGCGTGCTGAAACAGATTAGGAAACATCCGCAGAACAGAGATCAGAAACCAGAAAACTGTGGTTTTCGGTAAATCCAAATTGCGAGCAACAATTCTTGCAGTATGCAATGAACCTTCAGTAATCGTGTTATGCACTTCCACAACAACTTCAAATGGAACAGATGGTCGTCCGGATCAAGGTGCATCCAGTTTCTTCAAATTTTCTTACCAAATCACGTACACTTCTTACGGAACATAGGCTTCCTCTTATCTTGTTATTTCACCGATAAATTCGCACTACTTCTGCCGCATTTTATCCATTTAGGTCAAACAGCTTTATGAATTCACCACGTTGTTTCTTTGTAAGCGTCATCTTGTTGGCACAGTCAAACATCTGACTAAAGAAACACTTTCCCCACACTGCTTTTTAAAGGTTTTTCCACAAGCAATACTTTGCACGTGGCGTTCTGCGATTGGTGATTCTTCTGTCTAACACTGTGATTTATGCAAAGTGCGTCAAAGCGCCTCCTCTCTGTGTTGTCAGTGGTCCTTTATAATGCTCTTCTTTGCAAATGCTTTACGGCGGTAATTTTCATCACACGCTATCGTTCCAACACCCTCTGTGGTTTTTTTTTTCAATACGCTGATCAATTTGCTTAAGGGGAAAAGTGGGTGTTGCCATTCGCAAATTTCAAAATTCTCTCACTGTAACCGTAACCGTGAGCTCTGCGTTGTTTAGAATAATCACAATCTCAAGCGTATACTTCAAACAGCCATATCTGAAATTTTGGTTCGATTGGCTGAGCAAATAGGACTCTAGGATTCCATATATAGGGAAAGTTTTTTGTTCTTTTTTTACCATTCTGTATATTTAAGAATATACACAATTTAAGAGTGATCACATTTCAACTTCAGTCTGGCATCATCCAATGTATTAGAAGTAATAACATGAAATGGATGACCCATGCAACATATATGAATGATAATATTTATTCAGGAGAATTTTTCATCTATCAGTGAAGAGAACTAAAGATAAAAAAATAAATGATGCAGCAGAAAAATGTAAAGATGGAACAATAAAATATCTAACCAGTTATGATGATTAAATTTCCGTTGAAATTTTTTTATGAAATTATAACTTGATTTTGCTTTTTGGAAAAAATATACCTTTTAAAATTTTCTTCTCTTGAAAGCTGCATATAAACTAAATTTTTAATGCTAAAATATTGTTTGAAGAACTTAGAGAAAGAAATATTTTGTTTCAAGAGCCAAAAGCAAACGTATTTTTTTCCTACAAAAATCTGACAGCGTAAAATAACTACTGGGTATAGACTGCCCAATCAATAATTTTAAATAAAAAGAAATTACATTGAAACAATATATACCTCTTTATGCAGATTATAACAATGCTTCTTGTTTAATTCATTTGATTTTTTTGATACATCAATAAAATAAATTAATCAATTTCATCAATCATTTAAGGGTGTCATTTGAAAAAAAATGAAACCCTTGATGCTAATAGTATTAAAGAATGCAAATATTGGAATGGGAGGGAGAGCTCCCTCTTAAATCCTGTATTTTCAGATAAGTAAAAAAACTCTCCTTGATGTGAAGAGATAAGATGGAGTTTTTCCTGAATTCCCGCAAGATCCAGCTCGAGGTTCCGGGTTTATCCACTATTTCGATTAACCTGCTGGGTTTGCAGAAATCATAAATTGATGAGTTCGAGGAAACTCGCTGGAAAATCAGCCCAGAAGACAAGGCTGTTTAAATAACTGCAGTTCTCCCAAAGCTTGGTTGAGCTTTCACGCTTTCGACGGGACGAGACGATCCGAATTTGACTCACGAAGTTCAGATGAACTTCACGTGGACTCAGTCTACAGGGTGAGGCTGCGTACGATACAACGCAAAACTCTCTCCGGAAAATTGCACACGGAATTCTGAGCTGAATTCTTGCTGCTCCAAACACTCGAATTTGCTTAGTCGTCAGCCGGATTCTTCCGCCCGTTTCCTCTCGTTGTCTTTTCTTTTCCAAACATATGTCTATTTCTTTTTATCCCTAATCTATTTTGTCCACATTGCACTTCACTCTTTAGTTCAGTCTATTGAGACCTGGGCGTTTGTAGATGCCGCACGATCACATTTTTACTTAGCTCGAAAGCTGTAATTCGACATGCGTAACCAGATGTCTAAATTCTTTTGCTATCACCAAATTCTTCAGCTATCAAAATGTTTCTTTTCTATTGGGAAACTTAGTTCGTTAGAGTTTTGTAACCGCTTATCTGAGGTCGTCGCAGCTCCTCCCCCGTTAGAAACAAAATTTTGCATAAATGAAAGAGGAAATTTTTCCATTTGATACCAGTTAACTAGACAATGCTAAATATAGAGGGAATTTCACTAATATATTAAAATTAAACATATATTAAATTAAACATTGATTTCCTAGAATACATGACACAAAAACACAACACAGCAAAAATATAAACAATAATATTTACAAATAGATGGCCTCTTCTAAATGAAAAATCAACTCTGTTATCTTCTCCCATCTCTATGACCGAACCCTAACTTTATTCAAAGTTCGCTATGGCTCAAACTGTAGGCATTTTGATGGTTTTTGCCTGGTCGGTGGACAACCTTGTAATTATAAGGTTGAAGCGATAATGATAATCTCATTGGTCGAGAGCTGGATTTGGCATTACCTTTCAGCCATAGTAACTGATAGTGACACTTTGACCGTCTAAGTAATACTTTAATTTTTATTTTATATATCATGGATGCACGCTCGCGTTCGGTTGTATTATATTTCTTCTCTACATCTGAAAACTTTTTATGAAGGTAAATAATTGGATGCTCCTCATTATTGTTGTCACTTTTCAACAGCACAATCCCCCTACCTATATCTGACGCGTCCATTTGAATGATAATCTCCCCTTTATAATCAGGGGCATATATAACAACGGTTTTTATGTTAACCTCCATTTCAGTTTTTCAAATGCTCAGGTGCACTCTTCGGTCCAAAGTATTTTTTCTTTATTTATTTTACTGTTTAATGCGTTTATTAGAGGGGCCGCAATTACCGAGAAATTCCTTACATAATGCGCATAATAGCCTGCTAATCCCAAGAAATCCCTAATATGGGTTTTTGTAGTAGAAGTAGGAAAATCTACGACAGCCTTAATTTTAGTTTCGGTGGTTGTTCGCAATCCTCCCCCGACTATGCGCTCTAAATATTTGGTATAATTCTGAACAAAACTGCATTTTGAGGGTTTCCTGCTCTTTCTATTTTCTCGCCTTTCTGATATGCCTAAAATGGTCCCTATAATTATTTGAATAAATGGCCATATCGACCAGATAAAGGACGGCATACTCTTCGCATTTTTCTAAAACTTGGGCCATTAGTTTACTAAAAAAGTGTGGGTGTAACTACCCAACACAAGAAAGCGACGTCCGTCCCTTGCAAGATATGTTATTGAACTTTAAACAATTATATATACATAAAGATGAAACTAAAATAGTAGTAATTGTGTGTCGCCCCCCCCCCCCCCCCTGGGTAGTAAAGTAGTTAGGCTTGGAAAAAGTCCGTAAATCTTACACGTCGTCCAGAACGGGTAGTAACATTGGATTGAAGATTATCCCTTGGGACAGATGTTACTGCAGTTGGTGTGTCATCAGAAAAGACGTAGGCTGGCTTGAGTCGGTCCACACTGACCTGAACGTCCCTTGTGCCAATGCGCAGCACGATGACTTTTCCGAGGCGTTGCAGAATGCGATACGGGCTGGAGTAGGGAGATTGCAAGGCTTTTCGAACAGAGCAATCTCTGAGCATAACGAAGCTATAGGTTTCCAGATCTTTGAAAACGAACGGTGTGCTTCGTGAATAACGTGAGGCAGGAACGGGGCGGAGCTTACTCATGTGGGTCCGGAGACGGTCAACGAAAATGGACGGGTTGACTGGCTGCATCTCGACAGGAATAGGAGAAATAAATTCTCCCGGTAGACGCAAGGGTTCGCCATACAAGAGTTCTGCAGAAGAAGTTTGAAGATCCTCCTTAAAGACACTGCGCATCCCAAGCAATACCACGGGGAGTGCTTCCAACCAAGAAGAATCGGGATAGCACATTCAAGATGCCTTGAATTGCCTATGAACTCGTTCGACCATTCCATTTGCGCACGAATGATAGCTTGTTGTACGGGAACGTTTGAATGTCGTGCAAATACTCAGATGCTTGAACAGTTGTGATTCAAACTGGCATCCTTGATCGGTCGTGCTGATTTCAGGGCAACCGAAGCGAGAGATCCAACCAGCGAAGAACGTTTGGGCCACTTCTTCCGCAGTGATAGATTCCATAGGCCAATAATATCGATGTGTGCATGTCGGAATCGAACAGGAGTTGGAGCAAAACTTTGAAGTGGAGAGGAGTCGTGTCTCGTGATCTTTGAACGCTGGCAGTGCAAGCAAGCACGATCCCAGGCGCGACAGTCACTTTGAACTCTTGGCCAAACAAAGCGGGCGGAAACCAGTTGAGCCGTAGCTCGTGATCGAGAATGGCTTAGCCCATGCAAGGAGCTAAACACGTGACGGCGTTCCGATGTAGGTACAAAAGGTCTTTGCTGTGCCGTGGAAGTGTCGCATATTAGTGTTACATCAGATCCAGGAACTGAAATTTTCTCCAGTTGTAGAGAATGTTTGTTGGTTTCCAAAAGCTCCAACAGTTCTTGGTCGTCTTTTTGAGCTTCTGCAATAGCTTTGAGATCAACAGAAGGTGGGGCAATATAAGCGATGCGAGATAAAGCATCAGCCACCACATTGTCAGCACCGATGACATGCTAAATGTCCGTTGTGAACTGTGCAATGAATGACAATTGGTTCAGCTGTACAGGTGGAAGCTTTTCACGACGTTGGAGAAATGCATAAGTGATAGGCTTATGATCCATGTAAATTATGCATTGCTGCGCTTCCAAGATGTTCCGGAAATGCTGTACTGCACTGTAGATGGCAAATAGCTTTCGGTAATAAGCTGGCCATTGCGACTGCGTGGGTGTAAGCTTCTTCGAGAAAAACGCGAGGCTGCCAGTGACCGTCAATAAATTGCATCAGAGCTTCTCCTACGCAAAGAGATGAAGCATCAGTAAATAATCCGAGAGGAGCTTAAGCGGCTGGGTGCGATAAAAGTGCGACTTGTGACAACGCCTCTTTGCATTTGGAAAAGGCCGTCTCGAGTTCAGGAGTCCAAGAAAGAAGTTGCAAACCCCGAAGTCCTGCAAGTGCTTCGTGGAGTGATGATTGATACTCTGCAGCACGTGGTAGGAAACGACGGTAAAAATTCCCCATGCCCGAGAAACGCCGAAGATCACTTGCAGTTTTGGGAAGTGGAAAGTTTTGAAGGTCCAAGATACGATCTGGAAGAGGACGTGTTCCCTCGGTGGATATTTTATATCCAAGAAATGTCACGTTTCTTGCGCCGAAGATACTTTTAGAGATGTTCATTAAGAGGCTATGATCCGAAAGCCTCTGGAAAAGGGTACGAAGGTGTTGTCTGCGTTCTTCCTCACTCTTAGAGAAAACGAGTATATCATCGACGTAAGCAAAGCAAAAATCAAGACCTTGCAAAACGCTGTCGATGAACAGTTGAAAGGTTTGCCCTGCATTCCGAAGACCAAAGCTCATGAATGGGAACTCGAACAGTCCAAATAGTGTTACTATTGCCGTCTTTGGTACGTCTTCTGGATTTATCAGTATTTGAGTATATGCCTTCACGAGGTCGATGGTAGAGAAGATGCTGCAACTCTTTAATCGGTTCGAATAGTCATGAATATGTCGAACCGGGTAACGGTCTGGGATTGTCCGCGCATTAAGAGCTCTGTAATCACCGCAAGGTCTCCAGCCTCCTGATTTCTTAGACACGAGGTGGAGTGGAGAAGCCCATGGACCCTTGCCACGTCCAGCTGTGCCTTCAGTTACCATTGTTTCAAATGCAGCCTTAGCAATCTTCATTCGTTCAGGAGCCAGACGTCGGGTCGACAAAAAACAGGAGGTCCTGCAGTAGTCCGTATATGATGAACTGTAAAGTGGGAAATGCTACGAATTATCCCCGCAGGACGTATGAGTGATGGAAATTCCTTTAGTATGTCGTTATAGGGAGTAGGTTCACCTGGCAGAACTTTGAGGCTCAATGAAGGCTGTTTAACAGACTGTCCTTTAGTAGACAAGTTTGTGATTGTGTCCAAAAGCAGTTTATTCCTACAGTCTGGCAAGATTCCAAAATAGGTCAGGAAGTCCGAGCCGATGATCGGGAAAGGAACATCAGCAATGAAGAAACGCCAAGAAAACCTCCGACGGAGTCCAAGGTCTAAGGATAACGTTAGAAATTCATAGGTCTTGATCAATGGGTTGTTGGCTGCGTTTAACTGAAATTTCGGATCTGGTTTGAGAGGAGGCAACAGTGGACGTGGATATACACACAGGTCTGAACCAGTATCAATGAGGAATTGTCTTTTGGATATCTTATCAGTGACCAAGAGGCGACTATTTCCAACATGGCAACTGGTAGTCACCGTTACTGGCTGCCGGGTAAGTTTTCCGGAAAATCGCATGGTTTGATGCAGCGCCTCGCCTTTTCTTGATATCGCCGATGGTAAAAGCCCACGCCAGTCTCTTGAGCAGGAGAAGTATTCCTTCTATACCTACGACACGAAGAGCTCCTAGAAGTTCTTGGGACTGAAGGTGCTTGCAACAGAGCCACTTGTTTAGCAAGCTCTTCGACTTTAGCAGCAAGCGACGCCAATATTACCGAGGCGGGTCGGACTGTCGGGGCGACCAATGGCTGGATGGGACACACTGAAGTCATAGAAGACGGAACAGAAACCTCCATGATTCTGTGGCCAATCTCGGCCATTTGTTCCGGTTCAAGGTTGGACTGTCCTTGAAGGATAGCTTGAACATGTGGAGGCAAACGCTGGAGCCACAAGGAACGAAGGAGTGTGGATTTTAGCTCGATGTCACCGGACAAGGAAAGTAGGTGTCTCAGGAACTGGGATGGTTTGCGATCTCCAAGCTCTTCATGCCCAAGAAGCTGTCTAAACCTCTGTTCATCAGAAAGTGTAAGCCGCTAAATGAGTTGGCTTTTGAGAATTTCATACATAGCTATTGCAGGAGGATGCGTAATGATATCATCAACCTCAGAAGCATATCTGCTATCCAAATTGGCCACAATGTAATGGTACTTGGTAGAGTCTGAAGTTATGCAAGCTAAGGAGAATCTAGATTCAGCCTGGGCAAACCATACGGCCGGTCTGTCAGGCCAGAAGGGAGGTAGCTTGGGAGAAACTCTATAAATAGCAGGCGCAGTAGACGACTCGATTGTATCACCCGGAGCAGTAGACATTTATTTCAATTGCAGGTTCTGTTGCTGCAGCGCTTCTTACAACTTTGCTATCTGGTTCTCCAGATCTTGCACTTCCGTCATTGTCTCTTCTGGTGCAGCACAGAAGGGGGAAAAATTGACGATTGTTCAGCAGAGATTACGGCAGAGTTTCTCAGGCAAGAGCAAGTCGTAGTGCTACGAAATCTTGATGACATTAGCAGCACAGATCAGACGATTCCACGGCGAAGGCAGGGAGCAAAGACTGAAGACAGCAAGGCCCTCAAGCTGGCACAGCGGCAAAGGCAGGCGACGGAAGGCAGGAACCGAGACAGCAGCGCCCTCAAGCAGGAACAGCGAAGGCAGGCAGTGGGAACCAAGGCGGCAGCGTCTTCAAACGAAAGCAACGTCCCGAGTCACCAAATGTGGGTGTAACTACCCAACACAAGAAAGCGACGTCCGTCCGTCTCAAGATATTTTATTGAATTTTAAACAATTATATATACATAAAGATGAAACTAAAATAGTAGTAATTGTGTGTCGCCCCACCAGTAAAAGGCATTAACTAGCCCAAAAGGCACCCTTAAGGGAATGTATGTTCCGAAATAAATTACAAATGTCGCATACTGCCGTGCTTGCTAACTCAACGGAATTTGCGAATATCCCTTTGCTAAATCAATTACTGTAATAAATTTTGCTGCCGTGATTCTCTCTACCTGCTCCTCAATATTCGGTAAAGAGAAATATTCCGTCCTGATGACAGAATTAAGACATCTGTAATCGATACAGTGCCTCGGGGCCTTTACTTGTCTCTTCTACTGGTATCATCAGGGAGGTATAATCAGATTATCCGATTGTGATACATTTCATATCGAGCATGCGCTTAATTTCGGACTTTAAAATTTCAGTCTGACGCAGGGAGGCACGATTTGGTTTAGATCTAACTGGTTGGTCGCTTATTCATTCGATATCGTGTTCAATTAAACGAGTTCTACCTGGTTCGTTTGAATAAACCCTTTGTTGATTCCCTAACAACTTCCACAATTCTTCTGTTTGCGAGTTGCTAAGTTAGCGCTCTTTCTCTAAAGATCTCCTCAAATTAATAAATATTCGGATCCGATGTCGGACCCGGGATTTCTAACTCCTGTTCAGATTTTAGAGGATCGTGACAAGATTTACGCTTTCCGGACATTGGTGATACAGCTTCAACAGATTGATGTGGTAAATCTGTCTCGTCATTATTGTTCCCCATTTTAACTATGTAATTTGTTCCCGGAAGTTGAATCTCGATTACCCCTGGACTTAACCATTGCACTGCAATTTTCTTCGGCTTAGAAGTTGCCAGAACCAAAACCTGACCCACCTTTTCAAAATCCCTCTTTCTTTCTTTCTCTCGCTCCCAGCACATCTTCAGGCTAACACTATTCCTTTGTTGGGTCGCGAACGACATTGCATCTATTTTGACAAGACTTTAAATATCCAAGTCTTCTTCCGTCTGGGGCAAAAGCAAGGGAGTCAATTTTTCACTAACAATAATGGAAGGGCTACTATATTTCTCCTGACCCTCCATCTGTGGGTTCTTAGCAGTGCTAAGTTGAGTTTTTTGATTCCTAATTTTTATGGCATTTAAATTGGGGTTTTTTCTTTGCTCTTCAATCAACTTGGCACTCCCGTTCCCTAATAAATAATAACCTTGGCCAAGGTTGGCATTAATTATTGATGCTTTTGTGACTATTTTTCCAAATTCTGGGCTTTGAAGTTCAATCTTCGCTAGATGGAGGCAGCTAAACTGTTTATCAAGTGGTTGCTTTATTCACACAATTTCTCCTCGGAATTGCGACTCAATAAATCAACAGATGCTCCCGAGTTCCTTAAAATTGACATTTCTATGTCATACATTGAATTTTTTGACTTTGAATAGGTATATATTATTTCACTATTTTAAAAGTAAACGATTAAATGCACTAAATTAAAAAATTAATTACTAACTGAGGCAACTTAACCCTTTTAAGCTTCAATGAAATGTATTTGCAATTATTTCGAATTTTTCAAAATTAAATCAAATATTACATAACGCATACAATAATGCCTCTAGAAATAGAAGATTAACTTTACCGTGGCTACTAAATTTCTCCAGTCACTTTTTAGAGAAGAGTACAGTTTCTAAATGTTTTTGATGAGTTGTATCCACTGGCCATTCTCTTCAAATATATTTAGTCACAGGA
The DNA here is from genome assembly GCA_026289955.1 of Argiope argentata. NCBI lineage: Eukaryota > Metazoa > Arthropoda > Arachnida > Araneae > Araneidae > Argiope > Argiope argentata. The sequence continues at coordinate 3,866,032 of JAOUZG010003378.1, forward strand.
CTCACACATAAAGTTCAGACAGACTTCACTGATTATTCAAGTCCAAAAGGTCAATCTGGGCAGTCGATCAACATCGCTACTACAATTAATTATATATAGTAATTGGCTGTAACGTCTTGTACCGGGGCTTCTGGTTAGTTGCGCACAAAAGCTAAACTCAGTTCGTTGGGTAATTAAATCCAGAATTTATTTTCAGCTACAATACATATATATTACACACAGTTACACCTTTCTTATTAATAGTTCACCAGTTATTAAGTCAAATTAAATCAGAGTTCTACTAGGGGAAGGCGCTGTGTTTTTAGATAAGTAAAAAAACTCTCCTTGAAGTGAAGAGATAAGACGTTCTTCGTGAACTCCCGCAAGATCAAGCTCGAGGTTCCGGGTTTATCCACTATTTTGATTAACCTGCTGGGTTTACAGAAATCATAAATTGATGAGTTCGAGGAAACTCGCTGGAAAATCAGCCCAGAAGACAAGGCTGTTTAAATAACTGAAGTTCTCCCAAAGCTTGGTTGAGCTTTCACGCTTTCGACGGGACGAGACGATCCGAATTTGACTCACGAAGTTCAGATGAACTTCACGTGGACTTAGTTTACAGGGTGAGGCTGCGTACGATACAACGCAAAACTCAATCTCTGGAAAATTGCACTCAGAATTCCAAGCTGAATTCCCGCTGCTCAAATACTCGCGTTCGCTCAGTCGGCTTCTTCCGGCCATTTCCTCTCGTTGCCCCCTCTTTTTCCTCCTTATTACCAACTTGTGCAGTTCATGCGAAGCTATCTCCTGTCTTGATGTTGGGCTGCCAAATATTAGCATGGCTTTTGGTGGATGGCATGGACTGCCAGGTATCTCATTTTGAACTAGGCCGAATGATCCTGTTCTGCGGAGCAGAACAGTCTCCCCTGGGAGAGGTTGGCGTCCAATGAGAAGTCAGATTCGTGGGGGGGGGGGGGTGGGGTTTTGCTCACATGCAGAGTGTGTAGCTGGTCAAGTTTTGGGGATAAGTTTAGGATGTTCTATTGTGTGTTCAGATCCAATCAGCATGCACTCTACCGTAGCAGTATCTGCGAAAATGGCAGGAGGAAATATAGATGTTAGATTATTAGAAAAGAAGGATGTTCCTGGGTCTTCTAAGTTTGAGATCGGGGTTATATCTTTCTATTTCTTTTATTAATTGATTTTCGTGTGTGTCTAGATTATTAAAAAAAATTGTGGAAATGTTCTTTTATGGTTTGCTTTAATGAGGGATAATTTAAAGCTCTGTAAATTTCACTGCTGGGTATCCTCCAAGTGGCTCGACAAATCCTTCTGGTTATACTATTTTGCTGCCTTTCGCTGATTTTGAGATTAGTTTTAGCTGCATGACCCCATACTTGGCATGCATATGTCAGTATGGGACGCAAATAGACATTCCTCCTTATTATCCCGCTCCTTTTTATTTGTGTTTCCTACGCCGGTATCCAAAGACCAACGACCAATCAGCACATTCTCCAATTTTTATTTGACCATCTGACCTGACTGAAATTATTCCAAATTATGATGTGGGGGTGCTCATGACCACTTTGTCACATCGCAGAACTCCGAAACATCACGATGGTGCCGTTGCCTAAAATACCTTCCCAATCAAATGAGAGGGGAAAGAATCGATTTGCAAACCACAAGTGGTTGAATATCAACTCCTAGAGGCAACCACTAGATGAAAGAAGGGTCATTTGTATCTGCCCCCCCCTTTTGTCGCTCTTAACGGTGGAAACCTTTTATCTGTTGGAAAGGACACACCTGTTTTCTTCCTCTGGTGCTTTTCCAAACACATGTCCATTTCCTTTTATCCCTAATCTTTTTTGTCCATATGGCCCTTCACTCTAGTTCTGTCTATTGAGATCTGAGCGTTTGATGATGCCGCACGGACACATTTTTACTTTGCTCGAAAGCTGTTAATCGACACGCGTAATCAGATGTCTAAATTCTTTTGCTATCATCAAATTCTTCCACTTTCAGTAAATTCTTCAGCTATCAATATGTTTCTTTTCTACTGGGAAACTTAGTTCGTTAGAGTTTTCTAACCGTCGCTTATCTGAAGTCGTCACAATATTATGAATTTTTTAAAGTTAATATGCTAATACAAATTTTAGAGCTAATGTTTAAATTTCATGCTCTTATCTAATACACTTAATTGTTGAAAAAAAATACATGCATTTATATAATATTTTTCTTATATTCTGTATTTTCTTTCTTTCAT
>JAOUZG010003378.1:3868373-3929204 GCA_026289955.1 Argiope argentata
TATATATATATATATATATATATATATATATATATAATATTTTTGTAAGCATTATAATTTTAATAGAATTTTATTTTAACCACTTCAGATCTAGGTTGAACAATATGGAAGATGATTTTTTTAATTTGAATTTATGATTGTAACTTGGATAAATGCATTAAAAATTAATCATATACGTATATATACGCAAAATCTGATATGTAAGAATAAACATCATTTCAAAGAAAACAATTTATTTTCAAATAAACAAAATTATTTTTCCATTGGGGTCAGTTCATGGGTCATGTACCAAACAAACCGATTCTGTTTAATTTTCATCCTTCTACTCATGTCGAGAAGCATATAAACTAACCATACATTGATAGGAACCTTACAAAAATTTAAGCCCTCTGATTGGTTGGACTCATCCTACGTCAGGACCTGTGATGTCAACTGATATATTTGTGTACTAATAGCGATCCTTTGTTCTTTTTTTGACATAACTACTTAATGCATATTCTTTTTGAAATGTCTGTGTTTTCGAAGACTAAACTTCCAACTTCATTTTGTAATGAAGTTGAATGATATGCACAGAATGTAATTACTGTTCGAAGCGATGTGAAAAATTTAGAAGAGACAAAATAATATAATAATAAATTCCCATTTTTCTAACAACAAATATTTCTTCATGGAAGATTTAAAATAATTTGTATAATTTTTCCAAAATTTAATTTTCAGGAAAATTAAGCATTTAAAAACTTATCTTATTTTCAATTGAAAAAAATTTGGTGCCAAATTTTTTTAGGCCATTTCTTTTTCTCAAATACGGAAGTTGAAAGGGAAGTCAACTTTCATTTACCAAAATGTTTTATTTTCATTCGGAAAAATTTCAAGGATTTTTAAATGAATTCTAGTTTTTTTTTCTTTCTGAAATATACTTTTTAAAAGGATTTTTTTAGACCAAATTTGCTACATAAGCGTTAATTTGGGGAAAATAATATAAATTCTGTTGTGTTTTTTACAGATACTCTATATTCTCTGCTCAAGAATTTACAGCAGATAGAAAGCAGCACAATTTGAAGCTTATAGCAGTCGGCTATTCAATTTTTTTTTTAGAATTTGAATGTTTTTTAATTCACGCAAAAAAATTCTAGTTAGCTAATTTTTATAATAGAGGGCGCCATGGTATAATTTTAATTCGTTTCTAAAAGACGGATAATTAGAAATGTTTACAAGTGAATAAAATAAATGATACAAAGAAACATATTTTAATTGATGCAGAGAAATTTTTTGTTCACAATTTCTTGTTTATTTTGAATTCCAATTCGGGTTCGTCAATTTTCCAAATTTCGCTATCCATTTGTAGCATTCTTCTAAAATTTTCACATCACCTCGTCAAAAAATTTGGTTTGGAGTAAATGATTCCACTTCATTATAAAATGATCAGAAGATTTGTCTCCAAAAATGGAGATATTTCATAAAGATTGAGAAAAAGAAACGGTATGATTTTTTTTATGTCTAAGACCAGAGAAACGCTGTGCTAATCCTTAAACATCACATTTCATGACATAGGATGAATCCAACCAATCAGCGGGCTTAAATTTTTGTAAGGTTCCTATCAATGTAAGGTTAGTTTATATGCTGTCGGGACGTCTGTTGACCTTGATGAAAGCGTTCTAGCTTAATGTCACGCTACCCGAATAATTATAAAAACTTTTCATTTTTTTGAATTTATATTTTCAATAATTTTCACCAAACTTTCGTAACAATGTAATTTCATTTCGCATAATGAAATTTCAATTAGTATTTTCAATACAATTATTGTTTTTATCTAATTAATTAATATCGTTTTTTAATTAGTTTGTTACCCTTTTATTCTTTCATTTCCCATATCCCTTCGTCTTTTTTTTGTACGAAAGATAAATTTTGACAAATGGCTATGGCACTGTTTTTGAAAAAAAAAAAAAAAAAATACGCATTTTCTTTTTATTTTTTTTATTTAAATGTCATTGAACGTTTAATTTTTTGACTATAGTTTTTTTAAAATAATTATTACTCATAGATACGTTATGATTTTGAAACTAACGAAAAAAATTATTATATTGTTTTCTTAAGTAATGATTTTTATTAATATTGAGACTTTGATGTTTTCAGTTTGCTCAGAGGAAACAGCATGAAACTCAAATTTTTATATGTTGAATGAATTTTGTTTACAATTTTAAATTATGAAATGTAAAAAGTATAGATACCACTTTTTTAAAATCTTTGCAACCTATGAATCAATTATTCCATTTTAATTTATAGAAATCATTAAAGGACAAACGAGTAAAACTATGCTTTCAAAACTTTTATTTACACATTATAAAAAAATAAAGATAAAATACATACGATAATTTTTTGAAAAAATATGATAAATGGTTTTCAACAGTTTCACCTATTAAAAAAAACTCAAAAATAGTTTATCAACATTTCTATTTCTAGACATTTACAAAGAATATAAATATAGTATGACAAGAATGTCAAAGTAAATGATGAAATCAATTTTATTCAACAGAAATATCCTAGATACAGAATAACATTTTTAAAAATCACCAATAAAAACATGATGTTGAACAGTTTCAAAGCAGAACATTTATGAAATGTATTTTAAAATTTTAAAGTTACATTGTTAAAATTGCATTGAACGAATATAAAATAAAACATACAATATAGTAAATGTAATAAACAAGAATAAGGTCATGATATATACTAATATAAAAGTTAAATAGGAAATAAAGTAGTTTGAAGAAACACTTTGCTTTTATAGAATTTTATAATTCAAAATCAATATGTTAAAGAAATAAAAAAAATGACACATCCCTGCAGCAAGGAAGATGGAAATAAAAAAATTATAATATATATTGCTGCAGAAATAGATTTTCAATGAAAAGACCTATATTTTTTTTAAATAGAAATCACTGAGGTGCCCAATAGTATAGCATGATATTATAACAATCAATTTCAGCTTAAATAAAAAAAAATAATGACGTTTCATTCTAACAATAGAAACAGTTGCTCGACATAAATTCACCTTAAATCCATAACAAATCAGAAAATGTAATTAGAAAATTATTAATAATTATTTCTGGAGTCATCCATTTTCGTCATCAGTTATTAGATGTGATTACATTGCAATCACAAAATATGATTTACTAAAAGGTAAAGAAAGCTTTTAAGATCTATACCAAAAAATTAAAACTTTAAAATGCAAAACTAAAAATAAAATACAAAAATTATTCGATGTTAATCAATGGTTTTTGAAAGTTATACAATATGCAAGTAATATAAAATACTAAATTGGCATTATGTTAACATGTATAAAAAACAATAGTGCAAAATATTTGTACATTTGAATTGTTGAAATGGCTCTTCCTACTGTAACCTAATATGAGATATCTTGCAGTAATTAATTTTTTCCATAATATTAAACTGAGTGCAGTCCTTTAAAAAATTATTTTCAATTTATATCCCAGTTTTTTAGCTCTTGTTCAATTTGAAAACCTTTATCTGCCATTACAACATCATTTGGTTCTAATACATCCATCAGATGGCTTTTAATAATAAAAAAAATTCCGTGTCAGATATGCTACCACAGTATAATGGAGAAATGAAGCTGATGGCTCACGAAGGCATTATGACTATCATGCCTTTTAAAATATTTGTTTTCTTATAAAAACTGGAAATCATTTGATGTTCTGTGAGATTGCTAGGTTTCTATATAGGAAACTCGGTGCAGTCAATAATAACTCTAGTCTTTATTTTCAAAACCAAACTGTTTTGTCATAGTTTCAATAACTAATGACTTTGGAGAAAATTTAGGTAACAATATCAACTTTTCATACAAAACCTTTGTTGCAAAATTAAAATACCTTGAAACAGTAGATTCTGAAATTTCAAACAAAATGGATAAAAATTCTTCATTCGAAATTCCAGTCCTTAATTAAACAATCAACTGGATGCTTTGACATATTTAATTTTCGAAAACCCGCTTCAGAATTAAAAAAAAAAAGAAACATATAGAGAAAAACCTTTCTTTAGTGAAACTTGTCAATGCTCTCATTTTAATATCATTAACAATATTCTTAGGAATGAATCTATTTCACAGAAACCTGAAGTTCCCTCACCTCATTTTGCATATTGTTGATCTTGTCGATTATTTCAGAAAAAAGTTATAATTTGGGAAGAAACTGTACATTCCAATGACTTACATAAATTAAATTTAGATAAGACTTTGTAGGAAAAATGTAAAGTAGTATTCATGTAAACATTTTAAAATCTTCTGCACATATTCAAAATTATCAAAAAATTTCATCAAACGTCAATAAAGAAAATTAAAAATTCACTGTCGATTTTGTTTAATTATCGTCATTTGTTTCTGACATCAAATCGATTATTGAATTCTTTTTCTTCGAGAGGGTTTTCTAAAAAATTACTGGAACAGCTTTAGGCTTAGATTTTTCGTATTTAATAAATGAAAACACTCTGAATGAATTCTTCAAAATAAACGGTACATATCATCAACTTTGAAAAAGGCTTAGAACCTAGAACCTGAGCTTACAACCAAAGTCAGGATTGTTGAAGGAAACTAAAAAAAGCATTTATCATGACAATAACTCTTGTGTTTCGCTTTAAAGCATCCAGCAGCACATATTTCATCTCTTAACATGAATAAGAGGAAAGAAATTGACTCAACATTATAATTACAAACATAAACAAAAAGTCCGCATCATACTTGGCGGAGGGTGTCGTTGGCAGATTCATCAAGAAAAGCGTTGCGGATGAAGAGTCAAATGTCATGCGACTCTTACGTCACATGAATTGACCCCATTGATAGATGCAAATAACAACAAAAAAGATAGAGTTATATTACAAAAATAGAAATACAAAATATAGAAATTAAATGCAAAATAAATTTTGAATAACATAATTCGTATACATTTTACAATACAGTAAGTAACATACATACGCAATATTACTTAAATATATTAATATTTACTAGACAATACCCATAAATTTAAAAAATAATGTACACAAATTAATAATCACTAGCACATCTAATAAGGAGAAAGACATGCAATCATAAACATATGAAAAATACAGAAAACATTAGTAGACAATTATTGTTTATGTATAAAATTTTAAGAAAGCAGGGATCAAATTTCTCATAAAATTAATTAAATAAAAATATAGACATAAAGTAGCCAATGACATATTGATACAAAGGAATAACATTTGCTTACTTGAAATAACAATGATCGGAATCACTGTTACTAGAGTGCAAAATTTCTTTTTTTAAGAGAACATTTTTCTTTATTTCAATTTCAGCAGAGTTAGGTTTCGAAAGTTTAATCTTTTTATTTGAATAAGGTTTCTTTAGCGAATAAAGTTGTTTTTGCTTAAAAATCTTCTTATTTGATGCTTCAGAAGATACTTTAGGTTGGTAAGGGAATAAATATTCAGAATTAACTCCTAACAAATGTTTAATTACTATTGAATTATTTTTTATTTCATGTGACGCTATCATTGCTTAAGAATTCACTTTATTGTAAAGTATACCCATTGTAATCTTATTACATTCTAACTCCTGTAATTATTTTAGGCTCAGAATTTATAACAGAATAGTGGAACTGTTTTTATTTAATGGATCGAAAAAACTCTTGCTTTTAACTAAGCAACAATAATATATTTTTCTAAAAATTTCCAGAAAATTAATTAAGTTTATCCTACGATAAGGTGAGGAATGTAGCGAAACAAGGTAAATAATTTACTTAAGCCAGTTACTTTCCTTAATTCACCGTTGTTTGGTTAATTTATTTTCGCTAATGTTTAACATATATTTTTTTAATTTAACAAAATGAAAAAAATTCTCTGAATTTTATGAGATTCATAGGCGCTGCATCGATTGTTCTTTTAAATATTTTTAAACCTCCTCTTCGAAGTTTTTAAAAAATAATCTTATAAAAGTACTGAATCTCAATTTATACGCAATACAAAGTATCAGGTTGTGTTTGATTGGCTCAATTGATTCACACGCGATTTCAGTTTTTCGCAAGGCCTTCCTTAAAGAGTTCATTACAATATTACACATATAAAAAAATTTGCTCACTTAAAACGTAACATTTTTATGCGAAGTATTAAAAACAAAAGACAACTTTCTTTAAAACTTTCTAAATAATATTGTTAAAGGAGGGGACATTTTTATAAATCTGAAAAGATTCAAATGTTTTAGAATTATAAAATAGCACAAAGAAAAACTTCTAATTGGTAATTAGAAAATTGTAATGGTAAGTAGGTAAAAGCTCCAAAATTAATTTAATCAGTACTTGATTTTTACTTGAATAAAATTGATTCATTAAATGAAACTATAAAACTAAATAATTTTCTAAAATTGCTAATAATTTTCAAAAGCTCAAGAGCTTCTTGGCAATTGCCAACTTTGCCTACCTAATAATCCAGCATCCTCCTTTAAATCGAATTATTTAAATAATCTCTTTCGACTGTTGAAATTACAGCTCACGTATTGTCTATTCAAACCTCTTGGTAATTAAATCATACTGATTAGAAATAGCTTTAATGTTGCCATTGATTCGGGTGTTCTTAAGCATTTTTTTTCTCGTGAAAACAATGTGACGTAGACATTTTGAAACAGAAAAAGTCTGATTATCTCATAATGAGTCCATTGTTTGAAAAAGTCCAGTCGAGATCAGTATAAGATTTCAGGAGCAAATGAATTTAGAGCAATAGTTCATTCAAAGAAATAAAATCAGACTTTTGTTATTGCATTACAGAAGAAACTCTAGCTGTAAAATTAAAGAAGTTTCTGCAAAGATGTTTTATTTTCTTAAAATTATATGAGTGAACATCCACTTTTATTTCTGTGATTTACTTTCAACCATAATTCATGAAATCTTGGTTACATCTTCAGTATATTCCGTTATAAAAATTTGTAACCGTTTTATTAAAACGAAATAAATTCTTATCTATTAATATATCGTTAAACAAACAAAAAAAATATTGCATCATAATACTTTTGAAACAACTGTAATTTTTTTTCTCAAAATAAGCAAAGATTTTGGTGATTTTGCATTGAATTTGAAAGAATATTTAACAGAACGTTAATTCTATAATCCATAAAAAATAATTTAAATTATTTCTAAGAGCACATTTATATTTTAGAATTTCCGTCAAAGTAACCTCTCGGAAGGGATTTTTAAAACACTTAAGGTTTAAAACTTTTCTTACCATAGTTTGGCTTAATTTATTTTTAAATTCATGCATTACTAATATTAAATATCATTCACGAAAAGAAATGCTTCGAATTTTCTCCTAATGCAAACAACAAAATACAATTTGAAGATAAGGTATACAAATATCAACAAATTTCAATTAGCATAATATATACCTGAGAAATAGCCTTTACACTGTTTTTTTTTATCCTCATCGTGCTTTGCACCGGCTCAATTCTTATTTTTCATCTATACTTTATGCATATAATATTTATTTTTTCAATTATAACACAGGTAAAATCAGCAATATCTTAAAACGGAGGCATTAAAAGTGCCCAATATTGCTTCATTCTGAAGTTAAATCTCAGTTGTAAATACAAAAAATATTTAAACATTTATTACAAGCACACATAATATTGAAACCTACACATCATAGAAAAATATCTAATCTTCTTATTCTGGTCACAACAATAGGGGGAAAAATGATGAAACATTTGTTACAACAGGACAAAAGGCAAGGTGAAATATTAATGCGATTGGTTTTCAATTTCTAGTTAACAATGAAATATATATTGTTGCAAAATTCATTCAAAGTATTTCAAAAAAAAAATTATTAAATATAGAAAGATAATTTATATGGTAAAAAATTTGGTGTCAATAAAAAGATAATTTTTAAAAATCGCTTTGAAAATTATTTTTCTATCCACCAAAGTATGTATTTGTCAAATTTGGTAGGTATAAGTCAGTCGGTCTGATTTGTACAAACCCAGCACATACAGACTAAAACAAACAAACGTAAGCTTTTTCTTTCAATTTAAGCATCAAATTTTAGTTAAAATACCAATGCATCCTACCAAATATTCTTGCCAATAGATAACTTGTTTTTAACAAAACTAGACTAATTACTCCTTAATCCTTTTTTTTTTCTTCCAAAAGGTTACGCCTGATTTATTGGACGTTGAAGACCCATACGCGAATGTCCGTACTGATCTGTCCCACTACTTATCTCAAAACAGCTATCATGCTGAACGGATTTCAAAATAGGATATTAATCTAATCCAATTAAATCGGTAAATGGAAAAATGTCGTTAACGGGATATTACATTTTTTTCATAATCTAATTACATGAGAACTGCTTCAGATTTGTTACAGCATTCCTTGAGATCAACATTCATAGAATTTTCTCCATGAATAGTTTGATCTTCTTGAGTTGTTTATAAATTCTTTCTTTTAGCATCGAATTATAACTTACACGGATGATTTGATTTTAAACCACAATTTAAAAAATCTAAACATCTGCTCCTCAATAATTGAAACATTGAAGTTTGGGATGTTCATTTATACAATAAGATATAACCACGCAGATTTCTTATAATATTGTTTAGGTTATATTTTATACTTAGTAAGTTGAATTTTTATTGATATTTTTTTATAATATGTATATCTTTTTAAAAATCATTCGGCACAATCTGAAATTTGTTTTGTGTGAGGCTAAGAGATTTCAAAATTATTTAATAAAACTGACATTCTAATTTAAGAAACATAAAGCTGCAGGCTGTAAGAGAATTAGGTACATAATATTTTACTTAAACACGATTTTTATATTAAATTATACTAGCCACATCATTCGTAGCCTCACCATCATTAATTTGTTTCAAAATAAAGCAAAATCGTATTCTTCGTTTAACAACTTACGATATTCTTATAATTGATCTTTTAAGACTCTTAAAAGTAGTTAATAATTAATTACTTCACCAAAGCTTTAGGATATATGACAGATTTAGTTCTGCCATATGGAACGTAAGAAACCAATTAAGACTGTCAAACTTATTAAGTAAAATAAATTCTTATTTTATGAACTCAACCTGAAAAGAAAACAATAAAGATGACAATTTCTGATTTCAGGGATTGATCGAAAAGTATTTGAACTGGAAGTTCTTAACCTCTGATCCTAATAAAGTTGAAAGAAAATACAGACATTTGCAATTACATGAAAAATTCTGATTGTAGATAGAAACTTCAAAATACGTAATAAAAAAACGAAGATTTGTTGATACGAGGAGAATAAAATAAATTTAAAAAGAATAACGAGGGTGTGTAGAGAAGTTTTTACTTAATAAAAGTTCAGCAAAAGTATTTCGAGGATAGTGTCACGCATGGCAAGGAGATATAATACGTTAACTGAAAACGTTACAATTTTTTAATCAAAAGGGAAAAACAACTCAAAAATAGGTTATGTGCATATTTTTGCTTTTTTTTCTATGTATTAAAAATAAAAATTTCTTTAGAAAGCAATTTAATTTTAACTCTGGTAGAAATGCGCACTTGGTATACGTGATTATATACTAAACTAGATTTAACATTTCAATTTCGCCATACATATATTATTTAAATTAATCTTTGAAAACCGACTGAAAATTAGAGAGAAATTCGCATGACGATATAACTGATATCACTATTAATTTTTTTTTAAATTTTAAGTTTGCATAAACATATTTTTTTTATGTGATGATTAATTCAAAAATAGAAATTTGAAATGGGAAAGCCTAGAATTGGAAATTGACTCAATGCAGGAAAACTATCATATGCAAATATTTGTCTAATATTACATTCTCCAATAATCATTACTTCAAAGAATGGATAAAAAGTTATAGTCACAATTAAATAATTTCATTTAAAATAAATTTTCTTGCCTTATCAAATTGCGTTCTATCGGAGCCCTTGAATTTCAATATCCAATCTAAATTCTTAAAAAAAATATATTTATTGATGATTTTCGATTAGTGAATTTGGAATAACTTTTTTAGCTACTTTAATATTTATGAGGTTTATTGAAATCTTTAGCGAGTGTAATTTCAATAAAAAATAATACTTTAAAAACTATAAATATAAGAGTAGGATTAAATTAATCTATTCTGAAAAAAAAAAAATAATAAAGTAATAGTTCTTTGAAAATGATTTGCATAACACTTCTCACAAATAACATTTTTAAGAATTTGAAGGTTATTAAAATTTTGAGACCCTTTGTTTTTATCTCTATCGTTTCTAATTTTTATGGCCTTTGACGTCTACAGGACGGCATGCATGTATTTCGATGGGAAAGAAATGCACTCTTTAGGGAGATTCTTTTTGATATTTTGATTAGAATTTTAATTCATTAAAAATAAGTGAAATTTTGGTACTTTTCCGCTATAATTCCTGAAAATATTTTGACACAAAGTTAATTTTTACATTAACATAAAAAATAATGTTAAAATCCAAAACATTATATTCTATTGATATGAATTTTTCTATTCTAAATCAAGGATTTTAAATCCTCAAATTTATTGGATATGCAATTTTTAGCCTTAAAATGGTTTTTCTCCCTTATGTTTTTGATACCTTGCTGTATCTATTGAAGTTGATCTGTTAAGAAGGTAAACTAGGGATTTAAAAAATTTCAGTTAAACATTTTATTTACAATTTTATTACAGACTGTTATGGATATTGGGCTATTAGCATATTTACTGTGGCACTGAAAGACAAGAAACATGATAATTTGTTCACATTTTTTTCGCCTCTAAAATCACTCAGTATTGAGATTCACAAACTTGTATAATAAATGTATACTTGCATACTTCTGCAAATTCTCACCAAAGTGTTGCATGTATACCATGCAATTAAGTTTATTCTCATCATTATTACTACCACAACTTTTATTGTCCACAAAAATTATTTTTAATGTTCTGTGTTTTTAATAGGGTTTCTTATCCTGAGTGTTGAAAAAGATTAAAATGTAAATGAGTATATATATGATTATAATTTCTTAGTGAATTTATTTAAATTTTACATTGTAAATATAAATATGTTTACAAGATAATTTTCAATAAATGTATTTATGAGGATATATTTTCTAAAGTTAAATCATAATTCTGTTGTTTGTTAGAAGGCAAGCAGAAATTTTATCATAATATTTCACCTTTCTTATTTCATGCCATACGAATTAGATTAGTGCTGAACATATAGATTTAATGACATTCTATTGAAGAATATAATATTTGCTACAGAAATAAGCAAATATTAAAAGAAACGGCGCTTTTTAATAAACCAGGCTATTTTTAATATTTGCTTATTTTTGTATAATGCATTTAAAAGAAGGGAATAATTTGTTCACCGTATATATATTACAGGAGAATATAGCATTTTGATAGAACTTCAAATTTAAAAGCCCAAAGGGATATTTTTTCATTTTTTAATGTTAAATAAATTAATATATTCGATTAAGTGACAAATAGAGAATAGAGTTATGATTTAGTAAACTCATGAAAAATTTTCTAAACTCATCCTTCTTCGGTTATAGCTTTCCTTTTTATTTATAACTTTTTTTTCACTTTTTTAAGGCATGAAATTCTAAATTTTGAGTCTAAGGATTATTACTATTACAGATTTAAACTTACAAAAAATAGACATTGAACAATTGAATATATATATATATATATATATATATATATATATATATATATATATAAATAACCTAACTGAAATGGTTAACATAATTTGAAGAGGATTAATGTTTTTTTGCCATTCTTTTTTGAATTCTTACTTCTACACTTCAGGCATCAAAACTTATGCTGATATAAATCTTTAAATAACGTATCGTTTAGATTTTTAAATAAAAACTCACACCTCTAATATAAAAATTTATGTTTTCATTAGTTCTTTGATATAATACAACTAATAATCGTTTAATTTCAAGTCTCTCTCTCTCTCTCTATATATATATATATATATATATATATATATATATACACTTTAGTATATATAGAATTACATACTATTTTAAATTAGACAATAAATTATTTTACTGTCAGAAAAGGTGCACAAAATATATCACTTTTGATTCATTATTTTAGAAGTTAATCTCAATTATAATAATAATAAAGATGAATGTATTTGTATTACCTTTCTACAGGTCAAATCATTTAAAACATAGTTTCAAATTTGGGATAGAATTGAAATCAAATATAAAATATCCCCAAAAAACCAGTCATACTTGCAAAGTCAGCTTATTAAATAATAAAGCTGATAATTAAGTTTTAATATAGAAATTTTTTATTGGCTGTATTTCTACCCTAAATTTTGATGAACAAAATCACAATTTTTGGCATTTATATTTTCTTCTACTAACATACTATTTTTTATTAGATTTAGATGCATTTGATTTTTTAAACAATCAAATTCTTATATTTTAGGATTCGAAAACATTACCTAAAGATCCTATAATTTACAAATTTTGTCAGCAAATAAAAATTAATTTTTATTCATAAAAAGTTACATTTCAAATCATAAACTTTCATCTTATATGTATATATATAAATTTAAAGTTTAGTAAAATATTGAAAAAAAAAAGATACCATTTTTTGATCATGAATACTAAATGTTATTTCAAATTGCATTTCTTTTAATATAGATTTGCATTTCTTTTAATATAGATACATTTAAGATTTTCAAAAACATTTTCTAATAAGCAATTATTAACCTTTGTTCACATTGATACTATTTCTTATTTTAATTCATTTTTAATACTGTTTTCGTATTTTAATTTATTTATTTAGAAAAACCAATTTAAAATGAAAGTAAAATGTAAAAAGAACCATCAAATTATGCTTGAACTAAAATACATTCTTATTGCAGGATCAACAATTAACCATTTCATAAGCAACAGTTAGGTAATAACTGATTTAACAATCAATTAATAATGTGGCAGACAAATGAAGCCTGAAATGTTTCAAAGATAAAGATATCAAGGCTAAATATGTATGTATCCAAAACTGTTTAATATTTTTTATTGCTTTTCTGTAAAATGATAATATGAATAAATTAAAAAAAAATTAATGACATCTAACAAAATTCCTTTAAATCATGCAGCTGAGATATATGCATTTTATTATACAAACTTATTTTTCATTGATGAGATCATACTCATATGTATCCATATTTCTTCATAATTATATTGGCAGATCTTTATATTTAATAGGATCAAATACCCAAATATATGTGCTTAAAATATTACTTTAAAATGCATACTTTCGCTGACACACACACACACCAGTACATTAATCAAATCATATTTTTCCTTAAATAAATAGAAAAATTTACAACAGATACTTATTTGCAGTATAAAACAAAATATATTTGTTGTTACAAAATCCCACCTAAACAAATAAAATGGCATTGCATTTGGTATTCTAAGATCCGTTTGTGAGTAAATTGAACTTCTTTCAAATTAATTTAGATATTTAATTAAGTAATAAAAATAAACCAACAAATTGGTAGACGCGAGTGAGAAATTATTTACTTGAGCCATACATTTTTTCAGTATCACATTTTTCATATAAATAATGTCATAAACTTTCATATAAAAAAGCGTCATAATCTGCCGTTATTTTTGATTAAATAACACCGCCCTAAAATCAAAGACTTCTACATTTCAGAATTCCAAATACACATTTTGAATATACAGCATTAGCAATACAACTCAGGAATCTGACGGAGAAATCCAGCGGAAGGAAAAAGCTGCGATTTCCAATAGAAAATCCCTACGATTTTCCCAAAGAGCAAAATTTTGATGCTGTCCCTAGAGTCTAGTAATGGAAATCCGAAGGATATACTTAATCTATGCCATTCATTATTTGGAGGAAAAATAGTAGAAAACCAACTCCTTGTGAACAAATTAGCACGAGACAACCAAATTGGTGGTTGAGCACCTAAATTAAAATTTTAAAAAATTGAATTAAATGCTTTTTTTTAAATTAAAAAGAGAAAATTTATGGAGAAAGTAATAGATTGTTTTTTTAAAAAAGAATCTAAAAATTCTACTTCCCAACCTCCGAAGAATATGATCGATTTGGTAGTGCAAAAAAACGAGAATTTCTTCATCCGATCAATTTATTATTTTCTGAATCGGAAAAAAGTATTTGAAATGCTGTGCGATGCTCTCATACAACAGAAGTGGAGAGGGAGAAAAAGTTATAAATTTATAATTTGTATAGTGTATTTTCAGTACTGTTTATTATTATTTTTTAGATACATTGTATTATCTTCTTTTAAGAATCTTTCCAAAATCTATTGATGTAAATAGAATGAAAAAAAAATATTCTAAGGGTTTCATTATTTTTCAATACAGAATTATGAAATGATTTAATTTAAAGAAAAAAAAATAACTTTTTTATAGAATATTTTCTTAAATTCACTGGTAATAATGTCTATACCAACAAACATTTTTAGATGAATAATAATTTTAGTGAAACTATTCAGTAGTATGAAATTACTAAAGCTTTTGTTAATTAATAAGATTACAGTGTTGTGCTAAAAAAAGAGTAAATTATTTCATGATTCTATGCTTGAAGAAAATGTGCAGTTCAAGGAAATAAATTCACAATTAAACATTAATATATAATAATAAGGAGTAAGTAATATTTTTTTAATTTCTTACTTTCAGTTTGATATATTTTAATCAACGTTTTCATTAATTATTAATATAATTTCGTACATAACCATTCTTATTTTTCAAAAATCAATTTATTTTTATTATTCTAATTCATATTCTCACTTAAAATTGCATGAAAAGAAAGCATTAAAGTTATAAGCAAAATGTGCATGAGAAATGCCCCTGCTTCTTGTTTTATTTTAATTCGTTAATTTATATTTGCTATACTTCATTTTTTGTCCTTAGTCTTTTTCATGCAATTTTTTTGGCCACCAAGGAAGAGAGTTAGTTATAGAAACAGAAAATACTTCAAAGGTAAAATTCCGTTAGATTGTCCATACTGCGTAGTGATACTTCTATAACAAATGCTTGTGTCAGTACACCTAAAAAAATACGTTATTGCGCATACCGCTTCATGCAGGGTTTACCAGAAGGAACCGTGCGGAGTTTAGCGGTGATTAGATTTGGCGATACGAAACGTAAACAAATTGGCGACATCCGGACCATCCAGAGTAAAGTAAGTACCTCCAGACATTGCTGTCTCAATACTTTGAAAAAAGTGGGTCAAAATTACAGTGTTTACTGAAGATGAAATGCAAAAGGCACCAGGAATACCTTCCTCAAATTCATCAACCACAAGTATAGTAACCAATTATATTTGAGTTATAATTTGAGATACCGTGAGTTGAGTCTGCACAGATTCGATTTGCTTCAAAAAGATAAAATATAGATTTCTGAAAATATGCCATGAGAACTAGCATTTTGAATCGTAGGGCGAGCTCATCCTGTCTTTTATAGAAGAGAACAGGTCTATCTTTCTCACTCTTCATCTTATGTACCCAAGCACAGACATCAATCTCATCATCTTGAATAACAGATCCTCTACTCGGAAGCATAATTCCGAAATCTCTCTTGATGTTTTGTAGATCTTTCCTGGTAATTAGGCGCTTCCTTCCAAATGAGGTTGTACCGTCCAGCTGCTTATTTAAACGCAAGCTCTAGAGCCGATTTTTTTTTCTTCTTGAAACTCTTTAGTTTTACTGGGAGTTGAAGTGAGAGATCGGCGTCGGCAGAAAAGAAAAAGGATGAGACCGGAAAGGGAGATTCTGGTTTTATGTGTGTGATGGTCGAATCATGAACTCTTGAATTAGTTTGGTTTTGAAAACCTAGGAGGATTTTAAGATCTTAAACCTGCTTTTATTTTAATTTAAATGTTAGTCGTTGTCAATGTCTGTAAATAAACGTCTTGGAGTGTTTTTAAAGCTGTTTTCCTTCTCAAGATATTACAATGTATTAAAGGGTCACCTAATACCTTGCAAGATATTTTTTTCAACAACACCCTGAAGAAGTTTACATGAAATACGTTAAAAAACAATTTGATTTTTTTAGGCATAAAAATTTTACTAACGTTTTTAGAATAACAACCACATTCCCCACTTGTAGGTTAACATCAGCTGATAATTATTCACTGGCGAGTAATCAAATTGAAATTCTCAAGACCAGACAAGATGTCAAATTCCCCCTTTTTTGCACGATTTTTTTTATTACGATTTTGGATGATCAAATTCTGATAAATTGTTTTTAAGATGCAGTAACTGATTTGTGATAATTTCGAGATTGGGAAATAAAATTGTTTGGAATAGGTTTCCTTATTATTCATTATTTATTAATTTTAACTAACCTCCTTGGGTTCCGGTATTTAAATCGAAAGTTTTAATTCATTACAAGAAAAGTATTAAGACAGTATTTTAAAGAAAACTATTTATAACTAATTATGTATTTACTAACCATTCTAACTTTCAAGACAATTCCAGAATTTTATTATCAGTATACTGTGAATTATAGTATGATTTTTTAAAAGTAAGATTGATTCATGAAAATATTTGAAAATTTTGATCTATTTAACTGTTAGGTTTTATATAAAATTAATTTTATTATCTTATCTCACACCAAGACAAAAGTTGATATTTTTTATTTTAAATAAATCAAAAATATAAACTGTTGATAAATATCAATGAAATTTAAGACCAGTTGTTTAAATAATATCTGGTCATAAATTTCAAAACTGTGTGTCATCAATCAAACTTCACATGTCTCTAATATGTCTATTATAAAGCTTTTATATATAAATATATAATCAACTCTATACATAAACAAAACATGAGGCCATATTTATATCTATACATAGTATAAAATGAAATCTCCTGAAAGCATGTGTATGTTAGAACCACAAAAACTTGAGAAATAGTTAACGGATATTGGAGATATTTATACCATTTTGTAAAGCATTTATTAGGGAAGGTTTTCGTACATTAAAGTCATGTCAAAATAAGAAGGGGAGTTTTATAATTGGGATTTTGACTTATCCAGTTATGAGCGAAAACAATAAACTGTGCATGTGCAAATAGCAAGAGCTGTGGTATGCATATGCTACACTTTTTTTTTTTTGCTTACGTATTGTATTGTAATCTGTTATTCAAATCTCATTATGTCAAAAAGCAGGAAATCCAACCTCGAAATGATCGCCTGCGTTTTGTCTATGGACATTTCATATTTTTACCTTTGTAACAGTCTAAATATTTCTGAATGTGTACTATAAAAAAAAATTTTGTAGCAATTTTTGATAATTTCTAAATATATTTTTTATGTTTTGTTTGATGCTGCTTAACATGTCCATGTCATATCGGATGGAATCTAGACTTCAGTTAAAAGCCAATTTGTCTTCTTGGATGCTGTGCCACGTGCAACGCCGAGCGGGTAATCCTTAAATGAGTAATAAATCACTTATATAAAATAGATTCTTTTAGTTGAGATCCTGCTTTCCCCTTGTTCAAAGGTTTAAGAATTCCATTCAGATATCTACACGTGTGTGATTTATGAGGATATCATAGTGTATAAGTCGTGAGATAGATGTTTCGTCCCTTTCTAACTCTTCTTGTGTTTTTGTGCTGTGCTGCTGCATAAAGCGAAAAAAAATAAGTGTTTATTTGATGATTTTCGGCTACGACTTTCCAATCAAAAGAAATATAGATTATATTACACACACACACACAGGGTGTCCATAATTAAACGGCCCTAATTTAAAATTGTATACAGACGAAGCTATTGTTCAGAAAGTTATGAACTTTTGTATAGGACATAATGAAGGGATGAAAGTTTGTTTGGGCGAATAAAAAAAAAACATTTTACGCCAGGGGCAGTTTTTGAAATAAATTACATATTTAGCCTATTTTTGACAAATTTAATTACAACACAGCATGTTTAACATGGCGGCCATCATGACCGCTACCATCTGAAATCAGAAGATAACATGTTCTACAGTTGACCGTAGTGTGTTCTAGGAAACAATAAGAACATTCTGTGAGATGCTGCTTTTAAAATCAGATAATGCTTTTGGATTATCACAATTTAAAAGATGTTTTAAATGTACCCAAAACCAAATGTCATATGGATTTAGATCTGGAGACCAGAGAGGCACAGATCAAGAAAATGAAGGCTGTTGACACGTTCTTCTGTAAAATGATTATGGAGAACGTCCTTTACATAGCGGCTAATGTGTGGAGGAGCTCCATCTCGCATGAAAATTGTGCTCGAAAGGCATTGAATTTGGGATAGAGAAAATCCACATTCAATCTTACAAGTCCTTTTACAATCACCCAAAGTAACGATGTGGTGTGGGTTTTCTGCCTCATTTATTCTCTTTCCGTATTTCTTCGAGGAATTAAGTGCGAGAGGTCCGGTAACATGCTTTATCACCGATATGCATCATTAATTCAGAGTAAAATTGTCCTGGATTTCCAAACACGTCATTGTATGACGGAAAATGATGGCAGTCATGTTGAACATCTTTTGTTGTAATTAAATTTATCAAAAATATGCTGAATGTGTAATTCATTTGAAAAACTGCCCTTGGTGGCGAAATTTTGAACTATTTTTTTTAATTCGCTAAAACAATTTCTCTTCCCTTCATTATGCCCTATTAAATATTTCATAACTTTCTGAACAATAGTTTCGAATATAGACAAATTTTAAGAAGGGCCATTTAATTACGGACAACTTGTATATAAGCCACAAGAAGCTTCTGGTTATGATGATGATTTCTAAGTATTCGTAAGGCTTCTTTAGTTATAGAAGAATTCAATATTTTTTTTTGGTTCCCAACATTTTATTAGGCTGTGTAATTTAGAAATTAAACATTGTAGGATCCGTACTTCAACTGGAGAGAAATAGTGACAACGAAATATCATATATGTGATGGGGAAAAAATGACTCGCTATTCTGTTTTTTAGGTTATCCCTTTGCTAGATAAGAAACAGTCAGTACAGAGCTCAAAATTCAAAATTGACTGTGCAAAAGGTATTTTAACTTTAATAAGAGACATTCATGCAGAATAGAATTTTGGCGTCTAAAATCAAACAAAAAGGTCCTTTCTTCCCTTTGCTCTTCCTTAGGCAAAATCAGAACTTTTTTTCTGAAAAATGTTGTTTGGAGAAACGAATGTTGCTTTGATCTAGATAGAAACATTAATTTTCAAAATTGTCACGTTTTCAAAAGTGAAAACAATTCTTTGTGTAAGAAATTCATCATTTTTCTGTCCATATGTTACATACAGCCATTTTTAGAAGTTCTTTAGCTGGGCCCCTTTTCTACAAAAGTATACTGTATGGTACCGATAGATTCGGTAAATATTTATTGGGATTATATCTGAACTCATAAATGGATGAATTTTATCAGAGGATACATCATAAATCTTTGGTGACTCACTCAAAAAGCCAGTCTTTATGTCATATGAACGCAATTACATATGCTCAAGTATTAAGGTAATGCAATTCTGTATGGGTTTTGAAGGAGTTAATTTGGGACCAATTTTTAAGCGCTTTAATTAATACAATACCGTTCTATTTTTAATTTAATTAAATGATAAATATGTTATATGCTTTAGCAAAGAAAAGATAACATTTAAACCACCTGAAATTAAGTAACGAAACATGTTAGAGAGTGAATTTTATTCACCACAGTTTAGTGCTTATTGCGGTATAATTTTATTCAAATATTTAAAAATTAAGGTTAATTAATTCTTTTATGAGTGGGGAGGGAGTTCCTCTAAAAGAGGCTTAAATTGGGATTAAAATTATTTCCTCAATTTGATTTTCAGATCAAGAAATCAATCGTAGCTCTCAGAAAGCAGTTATAACCATTATCATTAATTGGAATTGGGAAACACTCAAGTAAAAAGATAATAATTAATATAAAAAGGCACCAAATAATAGAAAAACTAGGGCTGTGCGCTTTTATTTCTTGTGGAACAAGCGATTAAAAAAATAAATGCAACAGTTCATGAAATATCAAACTTGAGTTCAGATTCTATATACCAATATGAACTGGAAAATCAAAACCTATTTTGCATTATTGAGCATGTAAAAATTATTGATTTAATTTGAGGAATCATTTTCTTAAATTAAACCTACGAAACAATTTTAATAGCTATGTTTTATTCTACTGTAAAGTGTACTTGTCCGAAAGTTTATTTCATTTTGAAGGCAGAGAAACTACAAAAAATTTACTGCTTCTGCTTTGTTATAATAAGTGTTTTGCCAGTTTTCATTAAAAACTATGTATATGATTCAAATGTGACGGACTTCCTTATTTCTGCCATTTTAAAAATATTTCTTTTGAGGTAAGCAACAGAAAGCTATTATTCTTCTTAACGGAACAAATATAATTGCGAAGGAAGCAAAACCTATCGATGGATAATTGTGTGGAATGCATTAATCAGTCTATTTATTGAGTTTTTTTTATTTATATAATTGTATCACTGAAACCTGAATTTGAAACCAAAACTTAAGTATTGTCATAACCTAAAAATTCAGCTACCATATTTCGTCGATATTTTTTAAGTAACAAAAAATGTCGCATTCAACAATTTAAAACTGGCAAATAATTGGCAGAATTCTGAGATCGAAGTAATCCACTTTTTTTTTAAATACATTTCTTTTCCATTGCGAATCTGATTTAAATAAATGCCAAGACTTAAAATAATTGCCCCTATTAAAACGATGTATTGAAAACTATTGAGATTAACAATTTTTGATGTTTTACATCTACAACAATTATTATAGTAGTTTGATATACTGAAATTCAATACATATATAATTTTTAATACCTGTTTTACACACATTTATAAAATTTAGTGCCTATTCAAGATTATTTCAAAATCTTTTTGGCTATTTTACAGTTAGGGTAGTAATTAAATCATTTTTTAGTATAAATTAGTTTAGCATGATATAATATCCAAACAAATCAAATGATTCGAAAGGAAAGGTTGTAAATGCAATAATAATTTTATTTTCCTTATTGAAAATTCGAATGCTTATTATAATTAGACATTGCTTGATAATCTCGAACTTTCCTTAAATTTTTATTAAATGTTTCTTGACGTCGATTTGAGCTTCATCCAGATTACAAGAATGCTGCATTTCAGAAAGAAGACAGTTGTTATTTGCTTCTAGCAGCCTTTTACACTTTTCGTTAAAGTAGCGCCATGTTATCCCACTTTCAAGGCTACAGCAATACTTCTGATATTGATATCTATTATACGCAACAGTTGGCTTCCCTTTTGATTTTTCAAAAACTTTAATACTGTTATCCATATTTAATATCAGATCCATATAAAGGAGGGAAAAAGAAATCAAACACACCGAACACCTAATCTAAAATAAACCTTCAAAAATTATTCTAGCATTCTTCGAGATAACTTATCAGTCTCACCGTGAGAAAAAAGAAGTGAATATTTCAAAGAAAACGACCCCTAATCAGCAATCATTCTTTTATGAATGCAGGAAATGTGCAATCTTTAGAGCCACTCTAGATGCACGCACAGCTTTCGTGCTAAAGGTAATTAAATCCTAGTAAACCTACAATGTGAGCGCGAAAGACACTATTTAATGAGTGAGCGCAAGACACAACCCCCATTTTTTTCTACCATACCAAAAATCTACGGCTCTACAGCATTTCTATTTAATATTTTATTTTAATTGTTATGCTATTGTAAACCACAAATGAAGAAAATGAATAAAAACTGTAATTGATATGAATACCTCTGTTCTCAATAGATGCGAAAATTATACTAACAAACAGCAGTGTCTCCGCATTCTTGGTGAATAATATAAGTGAAGTGCGATAGCGTTTCGTCGCACTCAAACAGTTTTTTTCTGTAGGATGCCATCGGACAGATACTTCCATCGTTATTACTCTCTTTATTATTTCATATTCATAATAAAAAGATAACTACAATTAATTAGACATGTCAGACGTAAGTCAATTTTCAACATAAAAACTTTCGTTATTAATGATAACATTTTTTTTTATCCTTGTAAGGCCCGCCGACTTTGGCAACCCTTTTTGTGGAGATACGCAAGAACGCGGAGGGAAAAGTGTTAAGTGTGGAGAGAAATCAACCAGAGAAAAAGAGATATGGATTGTAAAACGTAGGAGGAATGTGAAGAGGCGAACAAGAGGGGGAAAACACGAGCATTCTGGGACTGACGAAACAAGGGATAGGTGTTCAACGGACGAAGTGCGAGAGAAGTCAGTATGAGACGAAGACTGACAAAATCGAAAGATGATGGATTAATCATATATATATTTCATATTTTTTTGTGCGTGCTGTGTCCAGTATCTACAGGTTAATAAAATTTTGGGACTAAAACTGGATGTGATCACTGTCTCCACCGCTCACATAAAAGAAATCTCACATGTTACAATCCTCTTTTTTGATTTTTAGATATTATTAGCACCATACTCAAAAGAATTTCATAGCACTTGATAATGACAATTACTGAAAATAAAAACACAATACAAAAATTAACTTATATAATGCTCAAAATTAACTTTTATAATACACAAATAATTAAAGTAATTTAAATAACAGTTTTTATTATACAGATTTCACATTTGATTTGACGTTCAAATTAACCCAAAATTGTCCTTTTAATCGGCAATATTTAAATATAGGTTTAAATATAAACTCTTGGAGACAGTACAAAAATTAAAAACGTTCAATCCAGCCAAGTTCCACTATAAATAAGATCCTCTGAATGATTACTAGGAATTGAAATAAATATGTGCAATTTTTTAACGATATGAAGAATATATAGTGGCAATGATATTATTGTTTTCCAATCTCGAAACCTTTAACTACTTATTTGGTATAAAGATGCTTTTCAGAACTAACACAGTTGCATCAGCACTCCTTGTTACATTACTGGTTAATATGTGGATCTGTTTCAAAACAAAGAGCAATTTCAATGAGTTGAATCTAGGCAGTTTGATTATTTTGTTATGAATGAACCCTGGTTTAATAATGGAGTATTAGTCCCATTTTTTGGGGGGGGGGGGCATCAAACATAAAATTTTTACAATATAATTTAATCACTAATTTGTCCAAAAATTTTTTATATTCTGTAGACAAAAGGATTTGTTAACTATAGATTATGCTATATATATATATATATATATATATATATATATATATATATATATGAGAGAGAGAGAGAGAGAGAGAGAGAGAATGGCTTCTCAAACTGACTCATCTTACAGATAATTTTACGGAATTTCGTAATATTTATTTCTATCCAATTGTTTACTTAAAGCATCATTATTTGTCGATTAATTTGTTTTGATTAAGTTATCTGATATGTGTTGATTCCAAAGAACTGACCGACAATAAAATCAATACATAATATGAATAATGTATTCTTCAATACAAAATTAGTTTTCGAATCAAGTAAAAAGTCGATTTTAAGGAATATGAATATCTTGTTCATATGAAGTAGAATCAATACTTGTCCCAAAATGAAAACTTAGTTTCAGTCTGAGAGAGATATAGATTATCTACAAGCATATATTTTCTCCCGATAAATAAAATATTTTAACTAAAGTTTGTGAAAATACTGACAAAAAGAAAACATATTCCCCAATACTGCATTCACATTTATCCAAATGCCGTCAATGTCAGACAACAAAGTATATTAGATTAATTGTTTCAAAATTTGTAAAGTTTTAAAAAAATCTAAATAAAGACTTTATAAAATAATCTGAAGATTAGAACTAATGCAATATTTTCAATGATATTTCCTATTTTTATGTTTCATTTATGAGTTATCTTAACATCCAGTTTGAAAGCTACAAACGATAAACTCTGATATGGCATATTGAATCCAACAGAATCGGGTATGACAAAATAGGTCTTCAGTAGAATAAAATTTTAAACCTATATTTATACAGCCAGGCACCGAAGTTGTATCACCCCTTATTCAGTTAATTTAGTTTCTAAAAACAAGAATACTAGAACAGATAGTACATTGTCTTATGCTGGAGTGAAGGTAATTACTTCGATAGCTATATTCTTGTTTTGTTTTATATATGTTTATTTGTCATTTTTGATATTTTAGTTAAATTAATGTCCCGTTTAAAGCTAAGGACTCCTTCGGGATGGATCTCAGATGTCACCTAAGTTGGCATCCCCTCTCCGAACTTCTATACCACAAAAACGGAAGAGGTGTTTGGTCCCGACGGATTAAAAGAGCCCCAAACACGCTTACACGACGGTTCTTCGGTGAAATCGAATCTCGAACTTGACGTTCAAAAGCCAAGATCTTACCACCAGGAAACATTTAATCACTTCAAAAAGTTACCTTTGAAAACATTTTAAAATGATAAAAATATACAATGCTCACAGCCTTGAAGACAAAATAATAATAATAATAATAATAATGAAAATTATTTTCTACATTTACATTACAAGATAATTTGAATTTAAATATGATGCATTAATTTAATTATAATACGCATTTACTTATTGAGAACTGATACAAATATGGAAAGCAAATAATATAAACATAATTTACAATACAATATCAGTTTAAGTATATTATGAAAATGATGAATTCCAAACAGCAGAACTTGTGCGCTTGTTATAATGTTTTTTCTTAATACCCATGATCAGAGCCAAATCTGGGGGATCAAAGAAATTGCCAAATAATTCATCTGTATCTATAGGATGATGGTGCTGCTGTAATAACGCATTTCGCAAACGCACTCCTAAAATAGAGAAACAAACACGTGAACTAGTTCCAATTCGATCAAACATTTACAAGAAACATGGAAAGACATCATACGGAAAGCAGAAAACTGCAAAATGGAAGCGTACGCACAAACAGGGTGGTAAAAAAAAACAACCTTTTCCTCTATATGAAATCCTAGAGTTTTATTTGCTCAACTAATAGAACCAAAATTTCCGATATGGTTGTTTGAAGTATGCGCTGGAAATTGTGATGATTCTAAACAACGCAGAGCTCACGGTTACGGTTACAGTGAGAGAATTTTGAAATTCTTGAATGGCAGCACTCACCTTTTCTTTGCGCAAATTGATGAATGTATTGAAAAACCACAATCGGCGTTGAAACGATTAGCGTGACACGAAAATCCATGGCGTAAAGCCTTGCAAAGAACATTATAAAGGACCAATGACGAAACATAGAGGAGGTGCTTTGACGTACTTTGCATAATTCACAGTGTTAAACAGAAGAACCAATCGCAGAACGCCACGTGCAAAGTATTGCTTGTGGAAAAACCTTTAAAAAGCAGTGTGGGAAGCGCGTTTCTTTAGTCATACGTTTGACTGCGCTAACAAGATGGCGTTTACAAAGAAACAATGAGGTGAATTGATAAAAGCTGTTTTATCTGCAAGGGAAAATGCTGCTGAAGCAGTACGAATTTATCGGCGAAATCAGAAACTAAGAGGAGGTCAATATTCCGTAAGAAGTGTACGTCATTCGGTAAGAAAATTTGAAGAAACTGGATGCACTTGCGATTGACCTCGATACGGGCAACCATCTGCTTCAGTAGAAGTTGTTGCTGAAGTGCGTAATACGATAGCTAAAGGTCCATCACTTACTGCAAGGAGTGTTACTCGCAATTTGGAATTACCGAAAACCACAGTTCTCTGGCTTCTGATATCTGTTCTGCAGATGTTTCCTAACCTGTTTCAGCACGTCCAGATGTTGCAGTCGGGAAATGAGTAACTGCATGGGGACTTTGCAATTTTTTCCCTCATCAGATATAATGACGATGACAGATGGACGGATGGGCGCACTTCTCTTTAACTGGAAACGTTAACACCAAGAACTGTGCCGACAGGGCTGAAAAAACTCTGACGATGTGGCACCAGTTACTTCACATGAAATCAAAGTGATTGTGCGGTGCGCTATCGCTAGCACATTTGTTCTCGGTACATACTTCTTCGAAGAGGTCATTACCTCAGATTTGAAATCGTGCTCTGTCAGGATTGCTCGGTATTAATCAATGTTTCAGAATTACGTTATTCCTGAATTTCATCAAAGAAATGTTCTTAGTGACATTGTATGGAAGCAAGATGGAGCTGCTCCATACGTCGACCATTGTGTTCGATCAGTGCTGCAACAATACCTTGGTGATAGATTAATCTCTCGTAACTTCGCAGTTTCGTGACAACAGCGATTTCCCGACCATACTCTAAAGGATTTATGGTTCTGTGGTTATCTGAAATCCAAGGTGTACACGCCTAGTCCACGAGATGTGTCAAAATTGAAATATGCCATAACATGAGAAGTTATGCAGATTCCTCCTTTCATGTTACGTTTGGCATTGTACACAGTATCATGAATGCAATAAGTTGTCGTCTGCGAAAGTGAAAGCTTTGAAAACCTGCAATTCTAATTTTCCATTCGAATAAAAACTTTTTTCTCTTTCTTCTTTGTGTTGTCTTTAATCCTTTATAATGCTCTTCTTTGCAAATGCTTTAAGCCAGCAATTTTCGCGACATGCTAATCGTTCCAACGCCATTTGTTGTTTTTTAATACGCTGATCAATTTGTGCAAGGAAAAAAGTGGGCGTTGCCATTCAAACATTTAAAAATTTTCTCACTGCAACCGTATCCGTGAGCTTTGAGTTGTTTAAAATCATCACAATCTCCAGCGCATATCTTTAAACCCCCATGTCTGCAATTTTGGTTCGATTGGTTGAGCGGATAGGCCGCTGGTGTTTCATATATAAGGGAAATTTCTTTTTGACCACCCTGTATATAAATAATTGGTGCATTGATGAGCAGGTGAAATTTAAAATAAATGCATATAATTACAAACAAATTCATCATATCATTTCAGAGGATAAAAACCTCTCAGGTCAGAGAGTATTATGAAGAATTTCTACGGTTGTGTTTGATATTTTTTAAAAGTTTCGTTGCTCTAGACAACTTTACTTTAAGAGCGCTGGATGCTATGTATCATAATAAGAATGGACAAATATTATGTTTCCTTTTCAAGGATCAATTTTTTTTTCAGTGACCACGAGCGTTCATGAAAATTTGGTTTAAAGCTCTCCAGGTCATATTGCCCCTGAACGAGCATGTACCTTAAATCACAAAAAATGCAGACATTTAAATAGTGTTATCTAATTAGATCATATAATTCATTCATAATAATTGAATCCAGGGACAAGCTTTTTTTTGGTAGGGGGATAAAATGTTATACTAAGAAATCAAAATTAATACGGTTGTAAAATTAGTGCCTTTTCAGCCAAACTGTGAAGATGATGCTGATGAGCTTAATAAACTCATTTAGCCAGAGGAAAAAACATAGAAGACAATAGGATGGTCAGCCGAAATTGCTTTCAATGAAGCTCATTCTTTTCACTCGAATAAGTCAATTATTTTATAGCAATTATAGCATTAAAGATTCAATATTTCAATTCATTTCATGCATACTAATACAGATTAGGATTTTTTGACTAGACAGCTAATTGTTAAACCGCTCAGGGTTGTAAAAAAACGCAGCCAGCAGAATTAAATCATGCCATCAACATTATCATTACATAGGATGAAGGACAGCACATTTTACAATTACTTAATGAACTACAAAATTAATTCCCAAATACATAGAATTGCTTGTTTGTTAGCAGTTTTCTGGCAAAAGAGCCAAGACTTATTGTCCATGCTGTGCCAAAAATAGGTAAGATTATAACATTTTAAAGCAGTCATCAAAGGAAATATGAGGGTAAACTCTAAAATGGAATCGATATTTAATTAAATGAATGAATCATTATGGACTTTAAAAATGCAAAAAGTTGGATATCAGGAATCTTATCAAGCAAAAAATATAATGGAGTGCAGAATTTTTGAAAAAACTGTAAGCAATGGGCATTAAAATTCGGGAAATCTGACAATATATGTTGGATAGACATATGATCGCGAACAGGGGTAGTTGTTCACTTGACAACAAGTGAATATGGGTGAATCTAGTGTATCTAATGTATAAACGAATTAAAATATTATCGGCTTTTCTGTTCGTCAATGAAGGTCAAGGTTGCACACGGGGTTTGATAATATGAAATTTGTTGTTTGCCTCCAGGTGCCACTGTCTTAAAGAAGCATTTTAATATTTCATATAAAAGACCACTTACTTCTGCAGTAAAAACTGAGCAGAATGGAAGAAGTTTAAAAGAAACTGAATGGGGGAAAAAACTGCAAAAGACATGAGCATCTGATTCTGATCCGTCTGTATAAAATGGAATAAAATTTTGATAACATAGCCTGTGTTCCATGAAAATTTCTTAAAAAGTAACATCTTTTTTATCGGACTTGTTAAAAATTTCAAAAGGATTTAACCCTTTGCACTCCAATGGCGCCTCTGACTCGACATTCAAGATTGTGCATCATTCTGACGTTTTATTTATTTATTTATTTTTCAACTTTTACTGTTAAAAACGCCTACATAATGGTTAACAGATGTAGATTCATTTTTCAAAGAAATTCGACTTAAAAGAATTATTTTTATTTATTTTTCATAGCATTAAACAAATCTTTGTATTAGGTGAATAATTTTGCAGCTAATTATTTTTCGGAGTGCAAAGGGTTAAATAGTGCACTTTAGAAAGTTCCCAAGGTGAAAAGTATTTTCCGGTTGAGGACATGCAGTAGATTAAAGTCTAAAAGAATGTTACAAACTCTTGTAAAAAACATTTCTTGGCAATTGCACTAAAAAAGGATGAAGTTTAAAATCCTGAAATGGATCCCTAATATTTTATTGGATTCTAAAATAATAATTAGAGACGGAGAGTTATGTGGTGAATTGAGCCCACACTATGCCTCCCCAAGCTGACTCTTAAATGATTTTTCCAGTAAAAATTTATATGAGAGGGAAAGACGAACCTTTTTTTTTTTTTCAAAGATAATAACCGAAAATCGAATTTCATCTAAAAACGCTACTCATCATCCAGTTTCAGATCAGGGTCAGAATTAAGGTTGTCTTTGACAGATATGGAAAACTGCCGTTTTCAATGTTGAGATGATAAAACCATTAACATTATTTCATTGGTTAATATCATTGATTGTAATCTGCATTTGTCTTTGCATAAAATTCATATAGAGCCCTGTACAAGAGATTACAGATCATCAAAGTATAAAAAGAAAAAAACTTTCTAAGAAACTGGAAGTTTTTTTAAAATGTTATTAATTTTTAAAATAAAAAGAGTAAAGTTTAAAATACAGCTTTGAGGTAAAACTTTCTCTAGTATAAGAAAGTCTGATAGTTTATATTCCACCTTAATTCGGAATTTTCGAAGTTAAAAAAAAATTCCTGATACAAATATTTTCTTTTAGTTCAAGATCATTTGAATCTTTTAAAATTCCGTACCACTAAGTTCGGTTCTATGCCTTTTCAATGTCTAAAAAATGGCAACTAAGTGCTTCCTTTGTAAAAATGCTAGACCAATAAAAGATTCGACAGCAAGTTTTATCGAGAGTGCTCGGTCCTCTTCAAATCCACTCTGAGAAGTAAATTATTTGTCTCCAGGAAAAAAATTTAGCCTTTTATCTATCGTTCTTTCAAACAATTTACAAAGACAATAGGTCAAAGCTATGTATCGAAAATTTGAAGGATTCGTCGGATCTTTGTCTGGTTTTAATAAAGGAATTATTATAGCCTGCTGCCAAAAAGAAGGAAAATATTGTTTTTCCCTGATACGGTTATAGATATAATAAGTGTTTATTTTTTTAATTTATTTTTACTCTTTTACTAAGTTTTTGATTATAGAGTATCTAATGTTGTGACAAATACTAAAAAATCCACTCTCTCAAAAATCTACCACCTTATTACTTCTAGTGACTCAATCAGGCATTTACCTAAAATGAAACTACTTATAACAAAAATTTGAAAATATACAATCTGCTTTATAGGTGCTGTGCATTAATTCTGGCCTTTTAATAACCAAGCCCATTCTTTTAAATTTATTATGGTAGGATTATAATAATAATTGAAAAAAATTGGATAATTTACTTGACATAATAAGTTAACACAAGTTACATAATGTTACAATTCTAGGTTGGTTGGTTGGTCACAAGAGCCATTCCTGGCTATACTGCGCCAATCATATGGTTTTACACATAAGAAGATTAAAGAGACTAATTATAAAAAGAATAAAAGTGTAGCATAATTAAACAGAGAAAGTTTGTGTAACAATAAGGATAAAAAAAAGGTATAAGCAATGGTTCTGAAGCAAAGTCAACTGTTAATTTTTTAGATAAGCAATAAACAAGCAAATAGAATTAAATGCACATATAAAAACCAATTACCTTTAAAAAAAGAAAAATATGCGGGTGGCATTTCTCACCCACCAAATCATGCAAGTTTGGAGAAGGTGAATGAAAAAAATATTGACGATGAGAATTAAAAACCGGATATTCTATCAAAATATGCTTCACATTAAAATCTGTATGACATGTAGAACAGACAGGTGCTCTCTCACCGAAAATGAGATTACGATGTGTGAATCGAGTATGCCCTATAAGAAGGCGAGTCAACTTGACGTCAACCTCTTTTATAGGGACGATAGGCCAGAAACCAATTATAGGTTTTATGAAATGTAACTTATTGTTGATCTGCATGTCCCATGACTTCTGCCAAGTTAAATGAAAATAATTATTAACGGACTTTTTCACATCACAATATGGAAGTCCATATGTGAGAAAGGATGTAGCCTGTTTAGCAGCAGAGTCTGCTTCTTCATTTCCGGAAATACCCACATGACCAGGAACCCAACAAAGTATGATATTGAATCCTCTATTTTGTAAGATTTGTAACATAAACAGAATCTGAATAGCAATTGGGTGCATCCCTTTATGACAATGAGAAAGTGCATCCAAAGCACTCCTACTGTCGGTATTGATTATAAAATCACGCCGAGAAGACAAGATCCCTTGAAGAGCACAGAAAATCTCTACTAATTCAGCCGTGAAAACAGAACAGCAATTGCGTAGACGGTAGCTCAGTATAACAGCTGGAAGAACGATGCCACAACCAACATGCCCATCTGATTTCGAGGGATTCGTAAAAATTGGCATGAATGAATAGTACTGATAACGATGATAAAGAAAAAGCTGGTGGAAAACCACAGAAGCTGTAGACGATTTGTCAAAACCTTCAAAAGGATTTAGAATTGAAAAATGTGGGAAATCCCAAGGCGGAAAGCACAATGAGTCAGCTGTCTTAATGGTGACATTTGAGAGGTCCGAATCATGCATGAATAATTTGATTCTCTCGTTGAATGGAAGGATGTGAGAGGGGCGGGCATCGTATAGTCTACGTAGACCAAACGGAAGATTCATATTCCTAATGGGGTGATTAGGGACAGATTTTAAACAATAATAATATAAAATAAATAATTTCTGTCGCCTTAAATGTAGAGGTAATTCGTGGCAAGTAACATAAAGACTCTCTACTGGTGAAGTACGGAACGCTCCAGAGCAGATTCTTAGATCCGAGTGGTGAATAGTATCTAGTTTCTGCACAACTGTAGGGCGTGCAGAGCCGTAAATCATGCAACCGTAATCAATCTGGGAAAGGATTACTGCAAAATTAGATACGTAGTAAGGATATCCGATCGGCACCCCAGGTTGTTTTCGAAAGAACCTTTGAAATATTTAAAGATTTCTCACACTTCTTTCGTAAAAATAAGATATGCGGTAGGAAGGTGAATTTTCGATCGAAAATCACTCCCAAAATTCGTATTTTGGTTACCACAGGGATTGGAATATTCTGAATATGAATACACGGATAAAGATGAAGATTTCGTTTGCGACAAAAATGGGCACATCTTCTTTTCTCCGGTGACATAGTGTGCCCGTTTTTATTGCACCAGACCGATTTGTTTACGGCAACCTGCAATTGCCTTTCAATTAGATTCATATTGCTTCCTTGACAGGAGACCTGCAGATCATCGACATACAGACTAGCATGCACAGATGAAGGTAAATGAAGTAAAATTTGACTAAACTGAGCGATAAAAAGTGTGACGCTAAGGACACTTCTCTGGGGAACTCCCTCAGCTTGAATAAAATGATTTGAACAAAAGCTACCAACACGAACTCTAAAAGTACGATATGATAAAAAGTTCTGTAAAAATATGGGTAAGTTACCCCAAAAATCTAAGTTAAAAAGGGTTAAAAGTATGCCGTAGCGCCATGTACGATCGTATGCCTTCTCAATATCGAAGAATATAGAGACAAGGTGATTCCTTTTAACAAAAGCGTTGCGGATCTGGGTTTCCAGAAAAATCAGGTTGTCAGAAGTAGACCGACCTCTATGGAAACCACTCTGCAACGGGGGAATACATCCTTTCTTCTCCAATTCATATACGAGACGAGCATTAGCCATTCATTCCAAGGTTTTGCAAAGACAACTAGTCAATGTAATTGGCCGGTAGTTCAGAGGGTTTGATGGTTCTTTACCAGATTTTAAGATTGGGATCACAATAGCTTCCTGCCATTATGAAGGATATTTTTGCTCAGTTCAGATTCTATTATATAAGAGTAATAAACTGGATAAGGAATGTGCGTTCAAACGGCGGAGCATATTATATGTAATCCCCTCTGGTCCAGGACTTGTATCATGAGCTTGAGATAAGGCCGATTCTAGTTCTGATATACTGAATTCACAGTTGTATGAAAATGTTCCCAGGGTATTAAAGCCTAAAGGTACCCGTTCCACTCAATTTTTAACTTATAGGAAATCAAAACTGTAAGAGTCGGTTGAGGAAATCCGCGCAAATGTTTTACCCAAAATATTGACAACGTCTAATGGATCTGAGAAGGACACATTTCCTGTATTTAGAACAGGAAAGGAATGTTCTCTATAAATTCCATTTGCTGCATTTACTTTTTTCCACAAAGGTTTACTGGGAACACAGGATGTGATAGATGATACAAAGTTAATCCAAGATTCTCTTTGACTACGATGACTAATGCGACGAGTAAGGGCTCTGGCTTTTTTAAAAGCGACTAAGTTCTCTGATGTTGGACATCGTCGAAATTAGTTCCAAAGTCTCTTTTGGTTTTTGTAACTGTCACGACAAGCTCCGTTTCACCACGATCTACGAAATTTTCTTAGACGTGGGGAAGATTTCGGAATGGTGATATTAGCGGCATTCATTATCGTGTCAACGACATTTTGTATGGCTTTTGATATATCTGTATGACTAATCATACTTTTATTGATAGTAGCTAGTTGGGAGAATTTTGTCCATTTTGCCCGTTGAAATTGTAAACAGGGAGGAAAAAAGGTCGCACTACCACTATCAGCATGGGAGATTATTAAGGGGAAGTGATCACTATTATATGGTTCATTTCCAACAGTCAAATTCAAAAACGATAGCAGTTAGGGAGAGCATATGGCTAAATCAAGACAATGAAAAATACGTGTAGGTGCATGGAAGTACGTTTGTTCATCGTTATTTAGCAGAGATAGTTATTTGAATGAACTGTTCGATCTGCTGCCCACGAGAGTTTGTACTATCCGAACCCCACAAAGTACTATGGCCGTTGAAGTCACCTAGCAGGATAAATGGCTTGGGAAGCTAGTCCACTAAGGTGTCGAGATCTTGTTGCCGTATGATGACATGAGACGGAAGATAAATACAACAGACCATGACCAAAGATCGTATATGAATCTGAACAGCCACAGCCTGGAGACATGTATGTAAAGTAAGAGGTGTGCTCGGATAAATGTTTGAAGTGAAGATACAGACACCTCCAGAACAATGAGCTCCTGTGTCTGCATCTCTCCGAACAGTTATATCTACGTAGTTTAAGGGGAATGTTGGATGGCAAGAAAGTTTCTTGTACACCTAAACAAATTGGTTGAAATTTATTAAAAATAGACCTGATATCAGGAAGTTTGGACCGAATCCCGCGACAGTTCCAAGAGAGGAAAGTACTCATTAAGTGATTTTTTTAGAACGGGAGTGAACGAAGGCAGTTGTTGGAGTTGCCTGGTCTTCGCAACTCATTTCAAGTTCAGATTCATCCTCAGATGGATGCAATTTAATATCTGGGCTATTGGGCAAGCCACCAAAAATGGATGTTAGATCCTTATGAGCAATACCCTTCGTCGCTAGCCCAAAGGCGACGGAATTTTTGGACACCGATTTTTTGTTTTGTAGGGAGATCTTTTGGTGCAAGACTACGTTTTGCAAGCTTTAATTTCAAAGTTTTATGAGATTTTGTCTTTTGCTTTTTTTTTGTGTCTGCTTTTGAAGTTTCAGGAGCACTAGCTGTAGATTGCCCAGTTTCTGAATCTATTGGTTTGTCTGGTGGTTTCATTTGTGTTTTATGTTTATTGCAATTTGGACATGAACAGTTTGCACAGAACGGTTGCAGCAATGCTGCGGCATAACTTAAGCCTTGAGTTGGTGTTCGAGATAAGACTTGCCGCCTTGCTTCTGGATATGAAATGCCTTCTTTTACTTTGATTTCAGTGACTTGTTTCTCCAGGACCCGCCGTTTACAA
This sequence comes from Argiope argentata, assembly GCA_026289955.1. Classification (NCBI taxonomy): domain Eukaryota; kingdom Metazoa; phylum Arthropoda; class Arachnida; order Araneae; family Araneidae; genus Argiope; species Argiope argentata. The sequence goes on from JAOUZG010003378.1 coordinate 3,902,963, forward strand.
GCTCTCGAAAAAGATGAATGCGAGCCATCGCAGTTCACGCACTTTTCCTGTGCCGAACACTGCTGGCTCTCGTGACCTTTCTCGACGCAGCGGGCGCATGTCACAGTCCCGCGGCAATTAGCTTTTGAGTGGCCGAAACGTTGACACTGAAAACACCTGAGGGGGTTTGGAATATAGTGCCTAACGGGTAATTTCATGTACCCAGCATATATAAATTCCGGCAATTTAGGAGAGTGAAAAGTTAATATAAGATGTTTAATATTAAGGAGTTTTCCATCCCGCCGAATAGTGATGCGGCGTACATGCGTCATTCCTTGGCTTTTTAATTCTTCCAAAATTTCTTCGATGGGTACATTGAACAATTCGCCACATGTAATGACACCCTTAGAATAATTTAGAGACACATGTGGTTCTAAAGTAATGAGAATTGTAGTTAAAGTTTTTAATTTCATGATTTGTTGTGCTTTCTTTTTAGAAGCAACCTCCACAAGTAAGTCCCCAGAACGCATTTTGCGAATGCAAGAAACTTCACCGATCAATACTGTTATGGTCTTTTGGACGAGGAAAGGAGAAACTGAATTAAATGATTCATTGTTTTCGGAAGCTCTTTTAACTATAAAATAAGAGTCAAAGTTTTGCTGACTAGAAATAAATTTGCTTGATTTCTGTTGCCCACTGAAGGGACCGCGTTTGGAAGACCCCGTACGATATTAAGAATAATTCGGGTCCGACGGCACCACCCACCACGGAGCCCAACAAGGGAAGGCAGCCACCGGCTCTGGCTATTCCCAGACTCGGCGCTTACCTCAGTGTTAGCCAGTACATATACGCTCGGAGCCCCCCCCCCCCGCGGACAGTGACCACCCTTAACGCCAAGCATAAGGAGTAATCCCTTCGCTTGATCCCTAGCAAACTAACAACTTGAGTTGGTAGTTACCGGCCGATTGACACACCGGGGACCACAGTGCACCCACCCGTCTAATGGGTCGCCACGCACGGCCAACACGTGGGGTTTTGGGCTGTCCATAAGAATCAAGAAACAAACAGAGCGGCGACAGCTTCTCATGGAGGGCCCATCGATTGCCGTCGAGGGATGGAAGAACAAAGTAAACAGCAGAAGGCGAAGAGGAGGATAAAAAATAAAGGGAGTAAAGATACCAGGGAACTTCGGGATTGGGACACCCGTACTCACCTATAGTAGGTGAGCCCCTGAGGGGCATGTTACAATTCTAATATTTAGCAAACAATGTTATTAAAGTTTATGGCTATTTAAAACATTTCAGGTGTTTTAGTGCAATTTTAACTATGTACTTAAATTCATAAGCCTGAATTGGTATTAACCATATTTCTACTATTTAAAAATGAAATGCAAACAGCCAAAAATTAAAAATATCTGCAAGTAGATAATTATCATTTAATTTTCCATTAAGAGCAACTGGAATTCCGCTTACTATGATGTCAATATCTTCTTGAATCTTCCATCAAATTTTTTTATATAAGCAAAAATAAGCAGAAAATTTTAAGTTAAAAAAATTACTATCATTCAGAACAAAGTGAGATTTTTGCTAAAATGTATGCAAGTATTGGTCAGAACAAACCAAAGTGATGAAATTTCTATGAAATGGAATGAATTCAAATAATTTTATTTTGTATAACTTTCTGGTTAATTTCTAAAATACTCATGACCAAATCTTCACTGTAAAATACACAAGTTTCCAGAATCCTTGGCAACTGATTGCCAACTATCGTATCCACATTAACTCCAGATGTTTCTAAATTTTTTACAAAAAGTAAATGATGAATACCTGTAGCCCAAGGGGGTATAGGTTTTGAACTGTTTTCTTCCTCTTCCTCTTCTGAATCAGACCGGATTTCACTAATATCATAGCTAACAAAAGATGAGCGAGCAGGGGTTATAGCATAGCTGTAAAATAATAATAATAATAATACAATAAAAAATATTTGAAATTCAAAGAAGTTCTATCAGACAGTCAAAAAGAAAATAATTACCTTTCAGGGCCTTTTCTGTGTATTGGCGTATTAGAGTTCGTAGAATTAACCAGACGCTTTTGCTGCTCAAAAAACGGCTTCATAGTTTTAGGTAGAGTTTTAATACCTTTAGCATGTGTCTGGGGTTTATTATCAACTGATACATCCTTCACAGTTTCTAAATTGTTACCAGTAATTGCATCGCTGATTAAGTTCCCCTGCAAAGCAATATATGAAAATGATTTGAATTCCAAAAGAATAGCCCTATTCAAATCGTCTATTAAAAAAAAATTGCAGATTAGTATACATATACAGAAAATATTTTCAAACTGACATTTGCTTGCAAATCTACAAAATTTTAAAAATAATGTAAATTATATATATATATATATATATATATATATATATATATATATATATATATATATATATAATTATGAAAAAAATTAATATGAAATGGGGGAAGAAATTTAGCAATTAAATCAAATAAATGAAATATAACATCTTGGTATTTTCTTCAATAAAAACACCTAGAAAGAAAATAAACTTCCTCCATGAAATTAGTCTTTATTTTATATTCAGAGTCCAACTATGCTCTCACTGATTTACCCCCCCCCCCCCCATTAAAATTGCCTTATCTCTCTAGGAATTGGCGTTAAGTTTTATTAATATATACTAAGCAGTTTAGTGTCTAACTTTATTTTAAAACTGACAAAACTAGTTCTTATAGTTTTGTTACGCTTTTAGCATAGCGGGTTCGGATTGAATGGACTTTACTTGAGTACAGTACAAATTTATTTACGACTATTTATAGGATGATTTGATAAAGGAAAATATCAAATAAAAACAATCTAGCAGTCAACAGTCACTAACAGCGTAAATACAAGCCTTACACACAATAAACACAGACTGCAAAAGAGATATCGTAAAACAAAGCAAACCACAGCGAGCTCAATTATACAACGTTAACAGCAAACGTAGACACAACTCACTAATAACAAGCAAAAAAAAAGTAATCCGCTCATCCAACGGGTCGCTACTCTTCCGAGAGGACCTGCTAAATTGCGACAATCCGTCCCTTATATAGCCGAGCGAACGAACGCCCAGAAGGAACGTGAACGATCTGGGAGGCCCACCAGAATATTCCCCTCGCCAAATCAACTCGGCTGGCGCAAAGCTCCTCGTCAACCGTCGCAACGCTTTCTCCTTCAGTGACTTTTGCGGCACTCGCCCGCTTGTAACATTGCCCCCTCCTCAAGGACTGTACGTCCCGAGCAGTGCAGACCCCGAGCAGAAGACACTCAAATGTTATAATGACAAAGTAGCAGACATGAAGATGGAAAAATAATTGACATAAAGAATACTATTTACAAATATACAGGTCATATTTACATAAATGAGGAAACCATGGTTTCAATTAATTATTTGACAAGTTACAATAATAAGGGGCTAGCTGGTCAACTCTTGGTTTTGTGGTTCAGTGACTTCCTTATTCGAACCACGACGTCATCCAGTCTTTTCAGGACTGTATAAAGGCCTTTCCAGAAAGATTGCAGAATAGGAGAAAGTCCCTTTCGTCGAATCGGGTTCCAGAACCATATCTTGTCACCTTCCTTGAATTCATGTCCGGTGGCTTTAATGTCGTACCTGGTCTTCATCTTCTCCGTCGCTATGTTAATCCGATCTCGGGCAAACCTGTGTACGTCTTCTAATCGGGCCTGGAGGTCTTGAACATAATCCACAGGCGAAGAAAGCGTATCCGGTGACACCCGAAAAGAAGATCACAGGGCAGTCGGAGTTCCTGTCCAAAGAGCATCTTGGATGGTGTGAAGCCAGTCGTTTCGTAAACCGCGCTTCGATAAGCAAGCAGGAACAAGGGTAGTTTCTGATCCCAATCTTATTGGTTTTTCGAAACGAAAAGAGAGAGGTTATTTAGAATCCAACGATTGAACCTCTCTACCATGCCGACTGATAGGGGATGAAGAGGTGTTGTCTGAGTTTTGTCGATTTGGAGGAGTTTGCAAAGTCCTTGACATACAGCTGAAGTAAAATTCCTCCCTTGATCAGAATGAAGCTGAAGAGGTGTTCCGAACCTAGAAATCCAGTTCTGAAGTAAGACTTCTGCTACAGTCGTCGCCTCTTGATCAGGAATTGGATAAGCCTCTGGCCACTTCGTGAAATAATCCATAACGACCAGAATGTTTCTATTTCCATTGTCTGTCCGAGGAAGAGGTCCTAAGATGTCCAAGGCGATTCTCTCAAATGGTGCACCTACATTATACCACGACTGCGTGTTTTTTGTCCTTTACGGGTGTTACAGTCATCACATGTTCTGCACCATTTTTTAACATCATCTTTCAAGTTGTTACAATAGAAACGTTCCCGGACTTTATGAATTGTCTTCGTGACTCCGAAGTGGCCACCTGCAGGACTGCTGTGTAACTCCTTCAGAACTTGATTTATCCTTGATCGGGGAAGTAAAAGCTGCCACTTAACTGACTTCCCATCTTCGGACTCCCATTTTCTATACAAGAGGCTATTTCTAATTTCGAGTGAATTCCAGAGAGCCCAATAACGTTTAGTTCCAGTACTGAGGCTTGAAATGTCCTGCCATTCAAGTCTTGAATTGTTTGATTCCATAAATTCCACAATCGGTTTAATGTCAGAATCATTTATTTGTTCCTTGTGAACCTCTTCATCACTCCAGGGATCAGACTGAGGTGGAACGGCTCCTGCGATTTGGCGCACAGTTGGGTGTTACTATCCCATATTCCTTTTCAGCAGAGGAGCAATAGCGACAACCCTCCGAGCAGTGCTTTCTTGAAAGGCATCTGCATTTACATGCAACGACCCTTTTCGATGTTTAATCTCGAAGTCGCATTCTTGAAATCTAAAAGCTATGTCAGAGATGCATGGTAAGTAAGGTGCAGAAATTACCTTCCATAAAGGTAACTATGGGAATTCTTCACGCCCTTCACTATAGCGATCAATTCTTTCCTGGTGACAATAATTCCGCTTTGGTTTCGAAAGACACTTGCTCCAATATGCGATGACACGGTCGCGGCCATCGATTTCCTGAGTTACTGCTCCAACGCTTTCATTATCTGCGTCTGTATCCAGGATGAATGGTTTTTCAGGATGGGAGCCGATGCCAATGCTTTTTTCAAGCTGTTAAATGCCCTTTTGCCTTCATAAGACCTCAAGAATTTTTGTTTGTTTTCGGTTAGCCTGTGCAGTGGTCTAGCGATCAAGAAAAACCCCTTAACAAATCTCCTGTAATATGCGCAGAGGCCCAAGAAGCTTCTAAGTTCATGCACATTTTCAGAGCGGCGCCAGTCTCTAAATGCTGACACTTTTTCCGGGTCTGTACTGCAGAAATTATGCGTCCAAGGTAACTTACCTCATGACGGAACTAACGGCATTTAGATGAATTAAACTTCAAGTTGGCATCTTTTAATTGTCTTAGAACCTTTCTTAAATTACAAAGATGCTCTTCAAAATTCCGTACGACTATTATGATGTCATCAAGATAAACGAGGCAAGCTTCTAGAGTAAGTCCTTTTAAAACTGTCTCCATCAGACGTTCAAAAGTTGCTGACGCATTACAAAGGCAAAAAGGCATGACCTTAAATTGCCACAGTCCGCGTCCTCCAGTTGTGAACGCTATTTTCTCATGATCGCCAGGATGGATCTCTAATTGCAACTATCCACTCTTCAGATAAAGAGTAGATAACCACTCGTCTAGTGTTTCTAGTGTATCATCGATTCGGGGAAGAGGATAAGAATCTTTCTTCGTGATGTCATTCAGTCGCCGGCCGTCTACACAGAACTTTGTAGAACTATCTTTCTTTCGGACCAAAACGATGGGGAAAGCCCTAGGACTAGACGAAGGTTCAATGACGTCCTTTTCTTGCATGTCTTTTGATAAATTTCCCCCCACTTTTACTTTGGCAAATGGCAATCTTCTGGCGTTCTGTCGAATAGGAGGATGGTTTCTAGTATTAATTCGGTGTTGCGTAAACTTTGTTTTTCCAACATCATCAGATGTTTGGGAGAATAAGTTTTTAAATTCATCAATAACTCTTCCTGCAGCGATTCTTTGCTCCTTCTCCAATTCAGTGCCTTTAAGTAATTCTCGGATCATACAGTCATAAGACTCCTTTGATATTAAGTAGGGATTTTTCTCGATACAGGTAATTGGAGAGCATTTAGCAAGAACTTCCTCCTTTTTAATGAATATTGATTTATTACTGTTGTTAATTTTCAATAATTATCAGCATGGTTCTTGGAGACAGTACATTTATTAGACATAGAAAAGAAACGAACACACATTGATATTTACGCACAAAGCAATTTATGAAGTTTGCAGGATGAATTGCGCTGGAATCAAGCCTAATCATCCAGATATTCTTACGGGAGGAAAATAGTCCGCTCGCTTAATCCCAATACCCCCCCTCCTGCGAGTGATATTTTTCAAGCAATTATAATAAAATTAAATTCATACAACAATACAAAAATTACATGTACATACAAAAATTAAGAAATAAACGAAATATTTTTCACAGAATATTTTAACTTTTCTTCACTTACAGCTTTTGTAAGAAAATCTGCAATCAACCATTCTGTTTGAACATATTCTAACTTAATTACATTGTCTTTTAACATATCTTTCACAAAATGAAAACGTAAGTTCATATGTCTTGATTTATTTGAAGACCTGGTGCATTTAATCCACTGAATTGCTGCTCGACTATCTGAGTTAAAGGTTACAGAATCATTTATAAATTGTTTACAATTTAACTCGGTTAATAAATTAACAGTTCAAATAATGTCTTTACACATTTCAGAAACGGCAAATAACTCATCTTCACATGTTGACAGACTGACATTTTTCTATTCGTGATATTTCCAAGAAAGTTAATGAAGTACCTAATAAAATTACACCACCAGAGAATACTTACCATTTTCTGCATTCCCCAACTAGCATCAGAACGTGCAATACGAAAACTAAATTTACTTTCATAAATTTTTTTTTTATCTTTTGAACCCATTAAATATCTTAATACTCTTTTAGCCAAATTATAGAGCTTTTTTTCGGGTTTATGATTAAATTGTGACAAATATGTTGTTACAAATGATAAATCAGGTCGCGTTCTATTAGCTAAATATAAAAGTTCACCAATTAATTCTTGATACATCGTGATGATAATCAGTTCATTTGTGGGAGGGAAACTCTTATCTTCTCCTTTTACAATTGGAGTTTTAACACTTTTACATTTTTTAAGATTATGTTTAACCAATAATGATTCAATATATTCCGATTGGCACAAACTAATACCATTTTCATGTTTAACAATTTCTATACCTAAAAAATTACCAGTTTTTTTCTCATGCAATTCGAATATACTATTGATAATATTTACAATCTCTTGATACATTTCATCATTATTAGAAAAAATTGCTAAATCATCTACATCATCATATAAAAACATTTTTACCACCAGTTTTAATGAACACACAATTTTTAGAAGCCAATTGCATCAATCCAAAATTTTCTAATTTATCTTTTATAGTCATATACCAGTTTCTACCAAATTGAGGTAAGCCATAAATACTCTTTCGCAACTTACAAACTTTTTCATCTTCAATTAATTTTTCATAACCAGGTAGAGATAACATATAAACAGTTTCATTAATTTCACCATATAAATATGCAATTTTAACGTCAAAGAAGATAAAAAAATAAATTTAATTTCAATGCAAGAGCCATTAACATTCTGAAAGATTCGATGTTTACAACCGGTGAATAAGACTCAGAATAATCTTTAATTTTTATTTCATTAAAACCCTCTGCTACAAGTCTCGCTTTATATTTATCTTGTTTCAAGAATATACCAGAGTTATCTTGTTTCAAAGAATATACCTATTTGCTTTTTATTAATTTTGTTTTTGCAGGCTTATTTACTATTTCCCAAACTTCGTGTTTATTTAACGAATCCAATTCATTTTTCATTGCTATTTCCCAGTTCTTCCAATTGGAATTATATTTTGTTTCTAAATATGTATTCGGAATTTTATGAGCTACATTAGCTAACATTTGTTTAAATTTGAGCCTTTCCGAACGTCTAATTGGGATCTGATTTCCGATATTATTACTAGACACAACATCTGGTATTTTGTTTTCATCCCCTATTGCTACGTCTGTCTGACGCGAAGTTCTGTTATCTTATACAATTGATAAATCACTACTCTCATTCTCTGCCGATTCAGCAGAAATGTCTAAACAAAAGATTTCACTTTTTGTTTTTTAATTTATCTCACATATCGCTGGAGAAATTTCAAGCAGGGAATTAATATCCCAAGCTTCTGCTTTCGTTTTCACCAAATAACAACTACCTTTTAAAGATTGGTTGAATTTAACTGATCTCATTTCTATTATTTTTCGGTTTTTAATGTCATAAATTCGACAACCCATTCTTTCTCTGGCGAATCCTAGCATTATACCACGTCTTCCTGGAACTTTTTATTTTTCACTAGCCGCCTTTGGCGACCAGGCGGTTCGCCAGTGTTAATGCTCGTTAAAATTTTCATATAATATTTTATGTACCTGTGTCTCATTACAGGTTTTTCACCAAAATATTTTTAAACCAAAAAATTTTTGATAGTCATATAATTCATTTATAGTATTATTTTCTTCAGATGTTCTGTTCATTGTGCTATTCATTTTTCTCTTTCTATCCGTGCAATGATTATCCCGGAATTGATATTTTACTTAAATGATGGTGGGAAAGGTATAAAATTCTACGTTTTTATAGAATAATGAGATTCAAATTTTCATAAATGTAAACACACTAAACAAATAAAAACACAATAGGTTTTCAAGAGATGCGAAAGTTTAAAAACAGCTTGGGAAATACCACGCACAGAGGAAATAATGGTGACACACACACACCCCCTTCTTTTCTTTTTTTTCTTCTTCCTTTTTTTCTTTCTACAAACCTTTCTTTTTCTATCCTTTTTTTTTCTTCATTACTTTTCTTTCTACAAACCCTTTTTTACGTTTATTTTTCTTTTAATCCCCTGCCTAGACTTTATTTTGGGCAAGTATAGATTAAATATTCATACAGACTAAACACTAAGAAAATAAAAAGAATCGTTTAATACATTAATTCTTTCAAGAATAAAATAAATAAACATTAAAAGCGCTTAATGCCGCATTTATGTTAAAAAAGAATTTTTATCTTTAAGAATAACAAAAAAACTTTATATAACAGCACAATCAATAGCAACATTAAAGAATGAAACATCATGAAACAAAAACGAAGAAAATGATATTCACGTCTGTTTGGAATAATGTTTTTAATCAGCTGCATAAAAGGAACTATTTTCTTTCTTTTTTTAACCATCCCATTATCTATAAATGAAAAGCAACTGACTTCGCGTATTTTTTATCTCAACAAATCATTACTTCCTGTTATCTTACTCATTTGCTGTAGGGGGAGGAAGTAATGAAGATTTTTGGCGGGAAAGTAAGAAAAGTGTCGTTTTAACTATTTTCCTCGCAGTTTCTTCGTTTTTTCTCTCCATAAGAACCATCCTCTTGTCTTAACCTATATATATATATATATATATATATATATATATATATAATGATATTTTTAAACTCTTAATTTGAATCCTAATTAATTTCCTAAGCCCTAACTTAATTTAGCCCATAGTAATATCATTCTAAAATATTCTCTTATTGCATGATCTATTTCACTCGCTCTAGTTAATTAATTCAAGAGAAGCTGTGTGAAATCGCTGAAACAGCTAAACGCCTGTTACTTTCCCACACTCCGTGGGAGAGATGAAAATTGCTGACCTAAACAAAATACTTTTAAAAAGATCCCTGTGTTTCCCTTACCTCTTATGTGTTTAAATCATATTAGCAATAAAAAAACCCCTATAAATTTATACATAAAATTAGTTTAAAAAATAAGTTTCAATAAGACAAAAATAATTTAAATAATACTATAAAAACATAATTTGTATAATAACTAAATTTAAATATGAAAAATCAGAAGTAAAAAACACAATATGAATCTTGATTTTTAAATGAGATAGTTGATGGAGGCTTTTAAAAAAAAACACTAATTAATCACTTGAGCACTGCACTCCCACAAATCACTTTTCTGAAACTAAATGACTCCTGTCAATAAGGAGTTGGAAACTGAAGATAGAAGGAGCATGCAAACGAGGATATGAAGCACAAACTCCACAATAATGGTCAGCAGAGTAGGCAATTACTTCTTGAAGAAATGATAAGGAATAGAACTCCACAGTAGGAATCAGGCATGTCGGAGGAACCAAATGTTGCATCAAGTCGGGGTATCAACAGGAGAACATCAATGTTTTGTTGCCGAAGAAAAGAGCAAGGAAGGGAGTTGTGTCGTGAGACAACGTCACCGAAGAAGTACGGCGCCGGGCCCATCGCAGACCATATATATATATACACTGAAGTGATAAAAGTCACGGGATGACCGCTAATATCGTGTCGGTCCTCCTTTTGTCCGGCGAAGGGCAACAACTCGACGCTTTCATGGAGTCCACAAGTCGTTGGAAGTCCGCTGCAGGAATATTGAGCCATGCTGTCTGTATAGACGTCCATAATTGTAAAAGTGTGGATGGTGCAGGAGTTTGGGCACGAACGGACCTTTCGATGATGTCCCATAAATGCTCGATGGGATTCATATCGAGCGATATAGGTGGCCAGATCATGCGCGGGAATTGTCTGGAATTTTCTTCAAACCAATCGCGAACAGTTCTGGCCCGGTGACATGGCGCATTGTCATCCATAAAAATCCCATCGTTGTGTGGGTACGTGAAGTCCATGAATGGCTGCAAGTGATTTGCAAGCAGCTGACCATTTCCAGTCAATGATCAGTTCAGTTGCACCATAGGACCGAGTCCATGCCATGTAAAAACAGCTAACACCATTATGCAGCCACCACCAGCTTGAACAGTGCCTTGCTGACAGTTTGGGTCCATGGCTTCGTGGGGTCTGCGCCACACTCGAACTCTACCATCAGCTCGTAACAACTGAAATCGTGACTCATCTGACCACGTCACGGTTTTCCACTGCTCTAGGGACCAGTCGATATGTTCACGAGCCCAGGAGAGTCGCTGTAGGCGACGTCGTGCTGTCAGTAAAGGCACTCGAGTCGGTCTTCTGCTGTCATAGCCCAAGGAAGACAAATTTCGCCGCACAGTCCTATCGGACAAGTCCCTCGTACGTCCCACATTGATTCCTGCAGTTATTTGACGAAGTGTTGCGCGTCTATTAACATTGACCATTCTACACTGACGTCGGCGGTCTCGGTCGTTACGTGCAGGTGGTCGCCCACTGCGCTGTCCATGATGGAATGTGATGCCTGAAATTTCCTACTCTTGGCACACTCTTGATACTGTAGATCTCGGAATGTTGAATTCACAAACGATATCCGCAATGGAATGACCCATGCGTCTAACTCCAACTAACATTCCACGTTCAAAGTCTATTAATTCTCGTCGTGCAGCCATAAATCATGAAAAACCTATTCACATGAATAACTTGAACACAAATGAAAGCTCTGGAAAACGAACTGCGCATTTATACATTTTCGCTGCGATACTACTGCCATCTGTATTTTTGCATATTGCTATCTCATGACTTTTGTCACTTCAGTGTACATGTCTTTACATATTGTTGAAAATAACAACACTGGTGATAATAAGGTCAAGGTAGTGAATACCTCAGAGGAAATTTTTCTACTTCTGAGTGTAAATAAACTATCATAACCTGTGTTATCTCTGGTGTCAGAATATTCTTATTTGTTTGCAAAAAAAAAAAAATGATGTTGGTAGAATAAGAATGGAACCCTCTACAATAAATTTAACATCTGACTTACCAGTTTCAAAGGGCTTTTAGAACCTCTGCTACCGATGAAACTGAAATAAATCAGCAAATTAAATTTTTTTTATCTACTGGTTTAATAAAAGAATCGACTAGTAATTATTCCTCCCCTGTAACATTAGCATATAAAAGAGACAAAAATAGAAAAAAGCCGACTTTATATTCATTATCGTAAAATCAATTCTCTTTGTAAATCTGGGGCAGAGCCTTTACCTAGAATAGATACTTTATTAAATAAACTAAGTAATGCTCAAGTTTTTCAACTTTGGATCTTGCATCCGGATACTGGCACATACTCTTACACGAACAAGATAAACATAAATTGGTATTTGTAACTACTGAAGGTTTATATGAATTTCTAGTCCCACCTTTTGGTATTAAAAATGCACCTGCAATATTTAATAGAATTATTCAAAGCATTTTAAATAAACATAATTTTTCAAATTTCGCATGCCACTATTTTGATGACATAGTAGCTTTCTTTAATTCATCAGAGGAACACTATGATAATTTAAAACAGATTTTTCAAATGTGTATTGAAGAAAAGATTAAATTAAAATTTTCTAAATGCGTATTTGCTCAAGATAAAATTTTTTCCTAGGGTATGAAGTCAAAGGGTGCATTTCTCCTGATAATCATAACATTGAAACCATTAAGAAATTACAACCTCCAAAGAATGTTAAACAACCTCAAGGTTTTCTTGGCTCTGTAAATGTTTGTAATAAGTTTATTGATTCTTATGCAAAAATTAGGGAACCTTTAAATAATCTTCTTAAGAAAGGTACATCATGGAAATGGACAAAAAACTGTCAAAATGCTTTTGAAATGTTAAAGAATAAATTGATAACTAAACCATTATTACAACTATATAATCCTAATTTACCTCTTCATGTTTTTGTGATGCATCTCAGGTAGCCATTGTAGCTGTTCTAAAACAACCTGACTGTTCTGGTAAACTACATCCTGTATCTTATCATTCAAGAACTTTACGTCCTTATGAAAAAAATTATTGTATAACTGAGTTGGAATGTTTAGCTATAATAGATGGCCTTGATAAATTTTAATACTATTTACATGGGAAAAAATTCATAATTCATACTGCTCTTGCTTGGCTTAAGAATGTTAAAAATTTAAGGGGAAGATTATTTCGTTGGTCTTTAAAACTGAGCATGTTGAAGTTAAATATTTAAAGGGAACAGCTTATGTTGAAGCTGATATGTTATCAAGGCATCCTACAGCTCAATATCTCCAACATTCTGTACATTTACTGGAATTGGATGGGATAAAAACATCGTCAAAATTTAGACATTTTAGACGATACCAAATAAACCAATATTTATGATGTGCTTGTAGTTAAAAAGAAAAATTTATTTAAAATTGTTGTACTTTTTTTCTCTGAGGAGAAAAGTATTGCAAAATGCTCAGAAACAATTTGGATATCCAGGCACTTAAAAAAATGATAAATTGAATTACTCCTCAGTATTATTGGCCCATATTACTCAAGATATTGCACTTTTTGTTAAATATTGTGATGTGTGTCAATTAAATAAAAAAAGGAAAAAAAGATTTGGCCTTTTACAGGCTGTGCCTCTCACAGATCGTCGTCTTGAATGTCTTTCTGTTGATACTGTTGGAGGATTTAATAATTACAATTCAACTAAAAAACTTCTTCATATAGTAATTGATCATGCAACTAAGTATCTTTGGGCTTTTCCTTCCAAAAATGAAAATTTTCTGACACCTATGTTATTAAAACAAGCTTTTCAAATTCAGGCAACATCCAAATTATTAACTGATAGAAATGATGCTTTTACCTCATCTAAATTCAAACATTTCCTCAGAAATTACAGGGTCAAGCCTCTGTTAACATCTTCACATCATCCACAAAGTAATGGGAAATGTGAAAGAGTTAACCAGTCAATAGTAACTAAATTAAAGAGTAAGGTCAATACTTCTCCAACTAAAATTCCTTGGACTAAACTTTTAGAACAGGTAATCAATGAGTATAATTTAACACCCCATTCTGTTACAAAATTTCCTCCTGCATATTTGTTATTTGGCACTTTATCTTATCCTCTTCCCTTAACTGAAAATAAATTCTATCCTCCACTAGAAGAAGCTAGAAAAATAACTAAAAGTAATACAATGGAATATCAAGATAAAAATAAAATAAGGTATGATGCAAAATTTATAGATTCTCCATTCAAACCTGGTGACATTGTAATGTATGAGGAAATTAATTATCCAAATCGTAGAAAATTACCTCTTGTATTTTCAAGGTCCATATGAAACAATAACCAAAATTTCAGATGTAAATTATGAAATAACCAAACCAAATGCAGTAACAAACAAGCCTACTGATATTGTTCATGTATCAAAATTAAGAACATATTACCCAACAGAAAAACTAAAATTAAGTCATGAATAATAGTTTAATTTAAAACAAACAAAAAAAATCTTTATTTCCCTTGTTTCTTCCACATAAAACCCAACTTAGTTTGACCCATAGTCTCTGCTCATAAAAGTTAGTCTTGTTTTCTTTTCTTCATGATGATGTTGTGATAGGTAAAACATTTCTGCGTTAGACTTTCGAAGTTTTATAATAAATGGAGCCCCATGGTTCACAAAGCGCAACGTTTAATCAAGACTACACAAAATACACTGAGAGAACTACACAAATATTCTTCCTCGGAGAGGGTTACAGAAGCGCCACATCATGGGCGATATCAATTATTATATCGATATTTAACACTCCCTCCTGATTAATCCAAGGGATGCCTCACAAATTAATATTGGACCTCTAAATTATATAATCTAACTAACTAAAATTAAGTCATGAATAATAGTTTAATTTAAAACAAAAAAAAATCTTTATTTCCCTTGTTTCTTCCAAGTAAACCCTAACTTAGGTTGACCCATTGTCTCTGCTTGTAAGAGTTAGTCTTGTTTTCTTTTCTTCATGATGATGTTGTGATAGGCGCCCTCACAACATGAATTCAAATATTGAAGTCTTATTGAAATATGAGTATAGACTCAACCTCACATTTAATTTTTCCCTCTTTCTATTTTTATAGTGGATTTTGGTTTTCCGCTTTGGAAACTTTTGTTCCTGGATCACAATAGAAAAAGAATAAAAATTACAATTCCCTTCTTGATGCCCTAAATTTAGGTCCTCAAGTTTCACCCACTACTAGAATTAAGAGGACAAGGTTCAACCAGTCAACACTAATTGAGTAACTAGTGTGTTACTTTATTTTCTACTTTTCAAATGGAACATTTTTTAATTATTTGAGTACTAACATTTACGAGAAGAATATTTTTATTATATATATATATATATATATATATATATATATATATATATATATATAAGTATTGTTTTTATATTCAAGTGTTTAATACAAAATCAGAACTATGATGATATATTATTATGTTATAAATACAATTTATGATTAAAATATTCTACACTCAATTTGATGATTCTGGTGAACCTAGTGCTATTAAAGGACACTATGTGCAAGCAGTCTGTAGAGACATTCCTCACCAAATAGAGACTATCAAATGAGTTTCTACACACCAACCATCTGTATATTACATTTCGATGTTATTTTTGATGTTAAATTTTTTATTTTCATACATATCATATGATCTTTTTTATATTGCAAATAATCTTGTTCCAAATGACATTTTATTAGTGTAAACGTAAGGGAAATTTGGGTATCTTTATTACATTAATTTAATCCCCTGTAGTATCTCTTTTAAAGTCGATTTTTAGATTTGGACAGCATTGAAAGGTATGGTTGTGTGACGAGGGCCCTAACTCACTTCCACGTCTTGCGGTGGGGGGGGGAGGATTGCAATGATATTTTAAACTCTTTAATTTTAATCCTAATTAATTTCGAAATTTATCTTCATTTAGCCCATAGTAATATCATTCTTAAATATTCCCTTATCCATTCTACTCGTTCTAGTTATTTTTTTAAACAGAAGCTGTGTAAAATTGCTGAAACAGCTAAGCGACTTTCCCACACTCCGCGGGAATGATGAAAATTGTCCATGCAAGTACATTCCTTTAAAAAGATCCCTGTGTTTCCCTTGCCTCTTATTCATGTGTCATGGAAATCCCCATCGAAATCTGATTTTATAAGCTCTATAAAAAAATATTTCCCCTGTCAAAGTCTTGGTATTTAAGACCAGGGATAATGATTTCACGTTCCCCTTTTTTACACTCAGCCTTTTTGTCAATTCCGTGTTGTGCACGCCACTTTCGCTTGTAAATAATGTCTGATCCCGTGATGAAATTAAAAGAACTTAAAAAGTCAACCCGTCTTCTCCAAAACTTCGAAATCATTTAAATGTTTTTCATCACACACACAATTTTAACATTATGTATTTCATTTCCGTCAGTTCTTCCTCTTTATAATATGTTAAATTCTCGTGAAGTAAAAGAAACAGAATAAGTTGTTAATATGTAGATAATAAACAAACTGAAATGCCATGTTTTCAGTTATATTAAAAACATTTCAGATGAGAGCCTTATTATTTTTCTTTAAGTTGCTTGTCTTGAAATATCTATATTTTGCTCTATTTATAAATTTAAGTTACACATGTTTCAGTATTAACCTATAATCAAAAATATGTTGACGCCTTTTATTAGTTTTTCTTTGGCAATTTGGGTAGCTGATTTTAATTATTCTACTTTCATTTTTAATCTTTTCTGAATTGATAACAGTAGAGCTTTGTGTCAAGAAATCAAGATCGCCTGAACTCTCTGGCTATTATGGCCAACAAACATAAAATATTTGGGGGAAAAAATTCTAAAAAGTTTTAACCGAATGTGCACTAAAAAATTGAAGAAAATTACAAAAGGAAATTGCATACAATAAAACACCGGGTATTATAATCATTATTACAATTAGTTTTTTATTAACAAACTTGTAAATGATGTGCTTGTTGTTAAAAAGAAAAAATTGTTTAAAATTGTTGTACCTTTTTCTCTTAGGAGAAAGTATTACAAAATGCTCACGAACAATTTGAGCATCCAGGCACTCTAAAAAAACGATAAATTTAATTACTCCTCAGCATCAATTACTTGTAAAATGTAAAATTGATCATTATGTGATATCTGGAAGTTAAATTTGAGAAATGTTACTTGCCCTCCCGCACCCGTCTGCAAATTGCTGCCGCCGACACTGGACAAAACGTCAAATTTTATCAACCATAGCTCGTATTTTTGATCCAACTGACATTTTTGGTCCAGTGGTTACAAGAGCAAAAATATTTTTGGAACGGTTATGGTTACTAAAACTGAAATGACCCTCTCCCAATAAAGGAAAAGTAAGAATGGTAACGATTTTCAGATTTTACAGGTGTATATTACATTCAAACCTAAATTTGATTGAAATACACGGCTTTGTGGATGAAAGCGAAGTCACCTATGGAGTAGCGACTTACTGCTAATCGCATTCAAAGACTGGTGAAGTAACTATAAAATTAGTAAGTCCATAGTGTCACCATTAAAACGTCTGACAATTCCGAAATTGGAGCTCTCTGTAACAGTTCTGCTTTCCAAATTAATAGTTCGAGTTATTTCCGCCCTCAAATTGGATATAACCAGCACTTATTTGTAGTCAAATTCCATGATTGTGTTGAGTTGGTTGCAAAAGGAACCTTGCCACTTAAAACCTTAGCAGCAAACCGAGTTCGAACAATACAGGCATAGCCACGGTGAACCAGTGGAGACATGCATCTTCCCACAACCCAACCGACATGATCTCCAGAGGTGTGGATCCAGACAAGGTATCTGAGAATTCTTTGTGGTGGAATGATCCTCCGTTCCTGACCAATAGAGACTATGCAATGAGGGAAATTTCAGCAGCCGTCTTTCAAGATGTCTTTTCAGATGAATTGACGAACACTGTTGAGAGTAACTCTAATTGTTTCTCTGTGTTTAGTAAGAAAGCTTGTAATTTTGCTCAGAATTTAATTAATTTAAGTAATAACTATCGTAGAATAATCCGTATTTTAAGTTATATTTTCAGTTTTGTAAAAAATTGAAAAAATACGATCGAAAAGAAAAAGGATGCACTAGACTTTGATGAGTTAAAATATAGTGAAGTGTTTATACTAAAGCTCATGCAAAGTAAGATTTTTGCGAAAGATAAAACAATTCACTAGAGAAAAAGGGTGAAATAAGTAAGGAGAGTCAATTAAAAAATTTGTTACCATTTTTGGATAAGAGTGGTCTTATATGAGCTGGAGAAAGATTGGATAATAGTGAGTTATGCATGTACTGATAAAAAAAAGACCCAATTGTATTTTTGCAACAATATCTTGTAATATTGGGGTAAAGTAACTCGTAATATTGCAGTATTATTACAAAATAAATTTGCATCTTGGGCTCAATCTTTATTATTTAATGTGCTTCCTAAGTACTCGCCCTTAAATGGTCGAACAAATTGAAGAGAAGTCGTACATAAATGTGTAAGTTGCTTTAAAGTAAAACCAGTAGTATATGAGCAGTTAATGGGAACTCTTTCTAAATAATGAATTACAGCTAATTACCCCTTTAACTGAATTGAAGTAGATTTCACAAGTCATTTTCTAATAGGATGACCAATTACTTCTATTGTAGAGCCTAATTTAGTTGAAATACTCGATAATAGATTAAACATTTGATAAAAATTAACTAAAATTATCTTAAAACAGTGGTCCAATGATTATCTTTCAAATTTGCAACAACGTGGAAAATTATTTTTTGTGAAAAACAATGTTAAAATTGGTGATGTAATTATTAAAGATTATATGGCTTTTTGTAATTGGCTATTGGGAAGTCGTGTTGAATTGTTTCTAAATGAGTTGTTTTTCTTTCAATGATAATAAAATTAGAGTTGTAAGTATAAAAACCCAGAAGGGTCTCTTTAGAAGACCTATATCAAAAGTATTTTTATTGCATATTAAAGAGTAATTAATTCTTGAGCATTATATAGAAAATTATCATTTTATTAATTATCTTTTTAGAAGTATTTTTTAAAGGTATTACGCTTAATATTATATTGTAACTTCCGTTAAAATTTCATCTTTTGTTATGTGATAATTGACAATTAGTTGAATGTAAACATGCAAAAGGGCGGCGAAATGTTCAGTAAAGTGAAGTAAATTAATTCTGGTAGCGAGCGCCCTCTTGTCAATAAAGAATGGTCGGACGTGGTGGTGTGTTTTCTTAGTTGGGTTTCTTTTATAGTTAATCATTGAGAAGTATTAATGTTTTTTAACTGAACTATCAACACATGGTTTGAGCCATGAAATCTCGAAAAAGATTGCGATCTATATTTTGCTTCTAAAGAAAAATCGTTGCATGAAATGCAAGTATCATATCCCTGCAAGTTGGCAAATAAATCGTCAGTCAAAACCGAACTAACGTGAACTTAATCATAAAGATAATTTTGGGCATTTCGGGGGAAAAAAGTCGTTTCATTTCCGGACAGATTTTACATTTCGCAAAGTTTTGCTTTAAATCAGACGAATAAAATAGTGAAAAAATGTTATGGTATCGTCAGCCATACATCAAACAGACATTCAGAAGCTTATTCCAGATTTGGAATTTGCTAGTCTGGTTATAAACGAATTGCCTATTAAAACGTTAATCGACAGTGGTGCTAGAATTAATAGTATAAAGATATCGCTGGTAAATGTATCTAAACAACCTGACCGATTTATCGAACTGAAAAGTTGTTTCGGGCAGACTGTTATAACAGAAATTCATCATTCCGAAACCGTGCTGGAACAGGGGGGGACACGATCGATTTCCGTCTTGATTAGTTTGCGATAACTAATCAACTTTCGCCCGATTGCATTATAACGCAAAAGAAATGTAAGCATCTGTACGAAGAGAATGAAGAAACAAAATTGAACCAACGCGATAAATCCTCCGACAGAATTATTCTCAACCCGCCGGAAAATAAATAAATAAATCGAAGCGAAATTTTTCTTTAATCGTCCAAGAAAATATAGAAAAATATTTCCTTCCTTATTTATTTACAGAACAAAATGTAGATGAAAAACATAATGTAAAAAGTATTTGTAATGTTTTTTTTTTCTGAGTGAAAATGTTTTTTGTGTGACCTTGATTGTTTTACTGCAAATATAAGTAATGTTGATTTATTGGATATCCTCGATGCTTGCGTCAAAAATCAAATTAAGAATCTTGTAAATAGCTATTCCTCGATTAAAATAAAAACAACTAACTTGAATATGAAAATAATTTTTTTAAAAGTCGATCCAATTTATTCGATGCCAAAAAGGGTAGGATTTTAAGGGGGGGGGGAATTCCTCAATTGATAAAGAGATTAAAGCGTGGCTAGAAGTGATACGAACTAGTAACTCTGGATATTCATCTACAATAGTTCGGTGTTAAAAAAAAAAAAAAGACGGATCCACAGTGTGTGATTGGATTACATTTTATTAAGATAATGCTAAAAGACCGGTTTCCATTATCAATTGTAGATGCTTAGATCAATAGCAGGGAACTAATGTTTTTTCAATCATAGACCTAAAGCCGCTGTTACACGACCTGTGGTCTTCACAGATGTGGGCGTAAAACTGCCATCCTCCCCTTCGTGACAGCACCCCCGTCTGCCTAGCCTGTCACACGACCCGCCGTCTGAAGAAAACAGCTTCCCTTCTCGCATCGTTTCCAGAGCTCTCGGTCGGAGTTCGATATTTCTTAAGAGGGTAACTTTGAATAAAAAGGAACGAAATGCTTGCTTCGGACAGTGACCAGGAAAAAGCTTGTGCTGCAGCAGCTTATGTGCTTTTAAGGGGCGAATACTTGGGAAAAAAGACGAAGAAGCGCAAAAGACGTTGGGGATGACTTCACTAGATAAAAATTCTTCCTTCTTCCCTTTGAAAAAAGCACCTCGAAAATCAGGAGAAGGGGCCAAAGCTACTCGAAACTCCTTTGCTGATTACTTTACAAAGAGTAGGAAATTACCTTGGCAGCTAAGTATTGTTAATAAAAAAAAATCAGTTTGGAAAATAAGAAAGTAATTAAAAAAACTGTGTAACCGAATCTTATATCACAACTAGCATTCCCGTACCCGGCATTGCTCGGGTAATGGAATTAGCATGAGCTAACAGTGTTTGGTATATCTAGTCACGAAAATCCCTTATAATAATTACTTATTACCTATAATTTTTTCTAATTTTGGGAGGATCCCGAGGTCCCTGGACTCCTTATATATATGCCCTTGTCCGTAACTGTCCTTAATGATCCTTTTAAAGAAGGGATGCACAACCTTTTCAGGATGAGGGGCCAAAATATGAAAAAGGATTATGTCAAGGGCCTAAGCAGCATGTGAATGTTAAAACATGTTTCAAACATGAAAACACAGGGTTTTTTGTAACAATACGCATGAATTATAATTTATTACTTTACTAATTTTATTCAGGCTCATATTGTGCAATAAATAAATAAATGAATGAAATACAAACATTGTAGATATGACTGAAATAATTTATCACAAAAAAAAAAAAAAGAATTTCTGCTAAAAGGGTGGCAAACTTGAAATAGAATAACAGAGGAAAACTATTTGGTAATTATACAGAACACAATTTAAATTTTCAGAAAAAAATTAATAATCAAAATTAGCAAATATTAATGAGATGACTCGGACTGAATATTTGAAGTTATTGAGGGCTAGAAGTGCCAGTCATTATAATTTTTTGTTATTTAAGTCCAGCTTCAATAATTTGAGTTATGAATAAAGAACTTTTCATGTAAGCAGGTAATTAGTTCATAGTTGAAACCTTTAAGGGAAAAAAAAAGGAAAAGTTTTACTGATTATCAATTTTTAATAACCATACATACATATAATTGTATAATATATATGTACAGTCATATTTAATATGTAATATTAAGATTAGTTGTGGCAATATGTAGAACAAAATAAGAAATAGAATCGCAGAAGGAAACCGATTTTTCATTATTTATATATATATACAATATAATTTATATATTTTGTACTCAATATTATTAATATTTTAAATTAATATTTTAAATTATCTAATTATCTTATTTTATTATTAATATTTTAAACTATCTAAAACATGAAAATTTTAATGACCCTCCCCTGAAGGAGTTAAATTACAATTTCATCACTTAGACTTTAAAATATGCTAATATTGTAGTAACATCTATGAATAATTACTTGGAAAATTTATACTGATAATGAAGAAAAATTCCATATTTTCTATTATACCAATTTAGTTGTCAAATAATTTTTTTTCTGTAATTTTAATAACTTTACTCATTACATAGGGTGATGTAAATAATAAATATTTTTTAATCTCCATTTAAATATAATACTTTTTAGTTCCGATAATCATTAATTACTTTATAATTTAATTAGAGTTGAGTTAATAAACAAATATTAATTAAGAGTAATTTCAGATTTTTAAAATAAAAAAAATTAAACAAGTTAATAAGAAATCCACTCCATCGTTAAGAACTCGAAGGACAAAACTGCTTGGCTCCTCAAAACAAACTGACCACAAAACAAAGAGTCCCTCCGTTAATTTTACCCCCACCCGCACGCGCCCAAACAAACTTTCCGGCTCTTTGATGTTTCTCCTTTTTACCGACATTTTGCGGGAAGCTCTCCGACGTCTTCAGGTGGCCCACAGGCGAAGGGGAGTATAGTCCCCCAGTGGGTGGAATGTAAGATTTACGAGCAAATCTGTGAAGACAGCAGGTCGTGTAACACCGGCTTAAGAAATGAGTTTTTCCATGTACAAGTCCATCCAGGCAGTAGAAAGTAGATTGCCTTTGTCACAAGTACAGAACAATACGAATTTTTAAAAGTCCCTTTTGTTTTAGCTAACAGTAACAAGTGTATTTCAGAGATTTATTTACACTGTATTCCATGCTTTAATTAATGAAGTTATAGTAGTGGTATACACGGATAACATAATCATCCCATCAAACAGTAAATTTGAAGGCATACAACATATAGCAAGGGTGCTAAAGACTGCCTCAGAGAATAGTTTATACATTAATTTTTAAAAAATGTCAGTTTCTTAAAACCACATTTGAATTTCAGGCATTTTTTTAATGGAACTATAACACCCTCACCAGAGAAAACTAGGACTATACAAAAAAAAAAAAAAAAAAAAAAAAAAAAATCCAGAACCTTAAAATATCAAAAACAAGTTCAATGTTTCTTGGGCCGCACCAGTTATTTCAGTAAATGACAGGAAGTTTCACCCTGTACACTTAATGAGCCGCAGAACATCGGTTCACGAGGAGAAGTATTGCAGCTATGAACTGGAGGTCCTAGCAATCATTCCGAAATTAAAAAAAGAAAATTGCATTTATCCATTAGGAAACGAACTCAATATTGTCCCAGACTATTCGGCACTTCAAAAAACTCCCAAACAATGGGGGGAAAGAACCCCCCTGCCAGATGGGCTTTTGCTCTTGAGAAACACTAGTACGACATCATTTATCGCCCAGGAACTAAGTCGTTCCAAAAACTGTGACAGCTCAATTAACAGATGATTATATCAAAACTATTAAGGAGCTTCTTGAATCAGGTAAAGAAGGAAACTTACTTAAGAACAGTATAAATTAGCAAAAATTTGAAATCAAAAGGAGAAAAAAAAATAATACAATGGATCCGGCCTGAAGAATTTTTCAAGGGTCACCCTCAGACAGGGATTTTTTTCTGTGAGAGATCTGATAATACTCCTAAAATCGATCTCTCGTGACACAACAATTCCAAGAAAAAGAGGTTTTTGAAATAAATTTGTATCACAAAAAATAAAAGAACATCTTTAAAGTAAACAGAGACTAGATCACACAAAACGAAATCAAAACTTACAAAACAAAACAATTTAAAAAGTTTTTAAAATCTAAATGGAATTAAAATGAAATTGAAAGATCCAAGAAAATGAGGTATTGGAGATAATCAAGACCACAGAAATACAAAAACTTTAAAACACAAAATGTTAAAATCAAACATAACAAAACTACAGACTCAAAACAAAGCTAAACATACCTGTATTAAAAGCACATAAAACAAGCAAAATAATATTCTCTAAAAGGTTTTTAGATTCTAATTAGAATAAAAGAGAAATGCTTAAACCAATCAAATCACAGTCATCATTAGTCATTAAGAAAATCAGAATACATAGGTCTGAAGTTTGTTAAAACCCATCAGTAGCATTTTATCTCGTCGAACGAACGAAAAATCCGCCGTATTTAAAACCATATGTTGTTCAGAAAAAATCGTCTAATAAGTACATGCAGCGCCATCTACTGAGTTACGGACCAAGGGAATAGACTGGAAGTTTTGTTTTAGTTTTGAAAGTTAAACTCTCTCTTATTAAAGATTGTAAGTTGCAATAATTTTTGGGAAAATCGTTGGTGGCTAAGCTTTTAATAAGATTATTAGTTGCTAACATGAAAGAAATTTTGTTATTACAAATTTTTTTAATCCTGAAAAATTGTAAATATATTAAATTTTTGAAAATCTTAGAATTTAAATTAGAATGGTAATTGGAAAGTTTAATTATTTTAAAGTCAAAATTATTCCTTTTGTCATAAATACCTATTAAAGTTTTTCCATTTGAAATTTCTATATTCTTACCCCAGAGGAACCGGAAAAATAAAAAAATAAAAAAAGCACGAAAACTTGATCCCTATTATCTTCTATTAATCGAAGATCCAACCAAATGGTTTAAATGGATAGGTGTTTTGCAAAAGACTATTAACTCTACGACTTCCAGAAGTCCAACATTTTTTTCTACTCAAACAGCTGATTGATAATGAAATGAAATCCAAGGCTGCACAACGAATACCCGAAATCCTGGAAGAGGAGTACACCAACAGCCTCATAAACTGTCGTGAAATGCTTCCAGATGAAGCGAAGGACAACATCCCACAGATCCTAAGAAGAGAGCAAGAGTGTCTGTAATAAGAAAAGAAAGAAAGCTTATATACAAGAAAGGTGACCTAGTGGCTATTCAGAGGACACAGTATGGAACTGGACTCAAACTGAGAGATAAATTCTACGTTCCTTATGAAGTGTTAGCTGTCAAACTCCTTGAACGTTATAATGTTCGCAAAGTGAAGGATGCCGCGCACCAGAAAAATCATCAAAAAAATTTAAGTAATCAGAGATGATTGTGCAGTCATTCCATTGGTCACTTCC
The DNA here is from genome assembly GCA_026289955.1 of Argiope argentata. Taxonomy (NCBI): domain Eukaryota; kingdom Metazoa; phylum Arthropoda; class Arachnida; order Araneae; family Araneidae; genus Argiope; species Argiope argentata. The sequence continues at coordinate 3,928,097 of JAOUZG010003378.1, forward strand.
TAGTAAATGTCTATGTGATTGGGGCTGCTGATGGATATTTCAAATATATTGTACTGCGATTTTAAATTATTAAAATATTTCAAAAAAATATGATGTGATTTTCATTTATTTACATGTTTACAGTCAGCAACGGCATTTATCGATTCTTTAAAATAAAACCAAAAAGTACGGGAGGAAAAATCTATACTCTTCACATAAATTTGCTGCAAAATTGGTGTTTTAAACTTCACCATTTTCCCGTCATGCATTTTTGAAATTTGTCAGGCTATTTCAAGACATCCTATAAAAGCAGTATTTTATTAATAAAGAAATCATCCAGACAGCAATATTACATTAATTTTCGTCAACAAATTTTTCAAAAAATGCGCAATAGTAGAATGCTTATCTTCTTTGCATTACACAGAGAAATGGAGGAAATTGCGTCTTATGAAATAAATTTTTTCTTAATGCATAAGAAGGAAAAATTTTAAAATTATAAATGTTATGAATTATTTGCATTAATTTTACAACGATCGATATCTTATAAATCAAAAGGCTACTTTTTTTAAGATTACAGAAGAAATGTGTATCTATATATTGCATGTATCAAATAATAAATTGAAATTAAGATAATGCATTAAGAATTATTTTAAAATTCAAAAGCATTTAGCTAAGAGTAGAGTAAATTTTAAGGTTCAAAGAATTGAAGGTTATAGGAAAAAATAAAAGTAATAACTTCCGTCCAATACTTTGAAGGCTCCATAATTCTACTTAAGTTCCATAGTCATGTTTCCCAAGACTCATTATATATATATATACATCTTGACCGATTCGGCTAATTTTTTAAAAATATTTTCATTAAGACACGAGGATGGTTCTTATGGCGAGAAAAATTAAAAAACTGCGTGGAAAATAGTTTAAAGGACACTTTTCTTACTTTCCCGCCAAAAATCTTCATTTCCTCACCCCCCCCATATCAACTGAGTTAGATAGCAGGAAGTAATAAATTATGATTTGTTTAGAAAGAAATACGCGAAGTCAATTGGTTTTCATTTATAGATAACGGGATGTTTAAAAAAGAAAGAAAATAGTTGCTTTTATTATTAGTCGGTATGAATATTTAATCTAT
>JAOUZG010003378.1:3934204-3960845 GCA_026289955.1 Argiope argentata
CCCTTATATAGCCGGGCGAAGGAGACGCGAAGCTTCGGAAATCACCGGGAGATCCAGCGGCTGCCAGACTATTTCTTTTGGCAAACCAACCCGGCTGTCGCCAAGCTGTTTGACGCCGGCGCCAATCGCTCTCCCTTTCGTGCTTTCAGCGGCGTTCGCCCGTTTCTAATTATATATATATATATATATATATATATATATATACACACACACACACATGAGCATTCACAAAACTCAGGGTTGGCGAGCGAAAGTGAACAAGATTTGGAGCCCTCCTCGTAAATAAAATATTCATTTATTGGGATCTTAAATAATTTAAATGTGGACATTTTTTAATTCATTCAAAAGACCGAAATGTTTGAAAGAGAAAAATATTTTAAAATTATGATAAGTGTAAAAGGCATACAATATATTTAATCATGCAATTTGAATTCAGTCTAAGAAAAAACGCTAATCGTTCACCACTGTATATTCTCATTAATATTTCATATTTTATCAGCATAAAACCAATTTCAATGTCTTACTATCAAAATTGAAGGATGCCAGTTATTTTCTATATGACCTTGAAAGTTCGACTAGAACTCAACTCTTGATCAAATTCAATAAGTAACAATAAAAATTAAACTATTAAGTAACAGATCTATCCCTAAAAATAAACTTTATCATAAATGTAGAATAAAATAAATTAATAAACAATACACAGCACACACCCAGCGTGTCCGGCATAGTTTTGCTTATAGTAATAAATTGAGGAAGACAAAGCATTACATTAGTAACATTACCAAGGCATTTGAAGCAGTCGTCTGCTTCGATCCTCCTCTGTGGCTAGTGAAAAACACAAGTTGTAACGGGAAAAGAGCAGCGGTCTGTTTGTTCATTGTTCCGTCAATGTGTAACGGTCCTCAATTGTTGCCGCTATTCCTGATTCGTAAATTGTTCTTGAATGCTTACAGATTTTTTAAGCATATCACAATTAAATGCGCAGAATTTATGCTAAAATCTGTTTATAATTATGAGCTTACCTTTAATCTAAATCTCTTGCAGTGCAGTATATAACCTATCAGTACAGAGCCTTTTAACTCTACACGTTACCAGTAACTGCTTTTACTGAGTAGCGGCGGGTTCACATTCTATGTGTTTTGAGATAAATGGGCTAGGAGATAATGGGGGGGGGGGTAGTACTCAAAAAGTGAGAATATATATTATAACAGCGAGTTTTAGTATAAAAACTTTGACTTCTGGTATTAGTGGGCAGAGTTCAGAAATCTTACTTTCTTGTTATCTGGCTTGTCCTTCCGCCACCTTAGGCCAGATACTAGGGAGTGAACAGTATTATGAAACAGAAATGAAACGATATTTTTAGAAAAATATTGTAGATTTCTGAAAAATATATTTTGGAAAATGCATTTAAAAGTATATACTTTTTTATCCATAGTTTCATAAACATACCAACACATACTCAATACGAAATGAATCCAAAAATTTAATTAATCCATGAGCAAATCAATGATAATCTAATAATCAATCCATGATCATTATAACTTTTCCCGAAGAACATTCAAGTAGAAAATATTAGCTAACTTATTCTCGACTGAATGAATATTCGATCTATATCAAAAATTCCAAAAGTATCGAAAGTTGAATAAGTGTTGGAAATTCGATAAATGCCGAAGGTTCGCTCAGCATCAAAATTTAGATAGTAATCAAATGACGGTTAAACATATCACTGCTAACATAATTTTAACGTGCATATAAAACAATGTAACTTGATGAAAAATATACATGAAGTTAAAAAAATAAAGAATTTTAAAGGCAAAAAGTTCAGAAAATGATTTTTTTTTTAAACTATGAAAGCAGTACTATAAAAAAGTGAAAAAGAACAGAATCTGTATATCACAACACATATTTCACTCATATATAATCTCATTTAATAAAGGTTTATCAATGTAACAACATATATGGCCCTTTTCGAAGTGTATCTAGAGCAGGGACTCAAAATTCCAATCGGTATATATTAACAGAATTATTCTCATAGAATTAATGAGCATCAAAACTTATTTAATAATCAAATGAGAGGTGAACCGATATGCTCCTAAAATAAGCTTCTTTTGATATATAAATATGAATTTTTATTTGTTTGTAATTTATGCGCTGTCATGCCATTCATTCGACTGTGATAAAACTTTTTAAACTTATTCCTTACACTAGCGCGAGGGTTACAGGCATAGAACAAATAATATATCTAATATTTAAAAATGAATGATTGTTCATATTTTATGTGCTGTCGCACCGTATCGCAATAAGAAAATGTACCGCCAGTAGTACGTTGAATTGAAAATTTCAAACGATATTTACAAAATTATTCCTTCTGCGCAGCAATGCGTCGGATACCTGATAGTGATAAAAACATAATTTAATGAATAGTAGATTACAAAACAAATATGAAGCAATAATTTTAGTTAAAACATTTGAAAAATTATATATTCTTGGAAATGTACAAATGTATTTTCTAGAAAAGATAAATGAATAAAGATCTTAAGATATAATTAGGAACTGATTTCGAAATTTCGATGCACATTGAATTTTGATCATATGTAAAATGTTTTTCCATAAAATTATCTATATAAAATGTCTATTGTTCTTTTATTTAAATATTTAAAAAATGGTTAATAAGCTTGCAACTACAATTTTTAATTTCTTAAAAATATTTTTATGCTCTTATCAGCACTAATAAGTAAAAAAATTATTTTTCGAAAATAATTGCAATGCAATTAATAAATTAATGTATTGCAATTAATTAATGTGCAATTAATAAAAATATAATAATTTAAATCTTCTGACATGAGGAAATTAAAATTTGTACTATATGATAAATATTTGTTGTTGTTGTGTCAAATGGCACTTGCCATGGACAAGCTCGCTGCTGAACCCAGGAACAGATTTAAGCCGAATGAAGCGTCTCTTGTATTTGAGTAGCGCAAACTAGGGCCAAGAGTTCGACTTTGCTACACACTCACCACATTCGCTTGCACAACCCCTTTTTACAGGGGGGCACATTCACACATCTCACAGATAGCACACAGAATAACAACAATGCCCGAACCGGGACTTCCAGAACACGAGAAAGACGCGCTACCTCTTTGCCAGCAAGCCGGCTGATAAAAATTTAAATAAAAGAACTAAATTTAGTACAAAAAAGTGTAATGAAATTTGCTGATTTAAATTTATTTTATAATATAATTATGTGCATGACATTTTAAATTAAATCTTTAATTGAATAATAAATACTATTGAAAGGAAAAATTTTGATAGACTCAACTTATTTTATGAATTTTAAAATAAATATGAAATCTGCAGAAATGTCATTTTAAATGCTTCACGTAATTTGGGCAGAATTTAACAATAAGCCTCCTACCACCAATTATTGAATTTTGATTTCATTAACGAGTCGGTTCAGTTTACGGGCGCAAATTATTTTGTTGCAATACAAACTTTAGATAAAATAAAAATATTACACCTCAATTTTTAAAAAACATGCATATCGACTCTGAGTACAGTTAATCATTACATGTTTTCATTTTATTTCCAGTCGGTTCCTTAAAGGATGATTAAATCCAAAGGGATTTTAGACGGACAGTGCGACAGTATAGCAAACAACTGCAAAAATTCTGCTCATATTTGTAATATGCATTAATGTTAAATTTCGAGTAAATATTTGAAAAGCAGAGAAATTGGAAATCAGTTGTGCGGATTGACTCATTAGATTGCGATTTATCTTGGCTGTGATGTCGAAAATCGATTTTTAAAAATATGATCTAAAAAATATCGATTTCTAAAATACTATTTTCGATATACAGAAAATCGGCACAGCCATATCACGTAGCTGCTGAAATAAGGCGGGGATAAACAGAGAAATAAAGAAATATTAATAGCTAAGTTGCCAAATAAATTGGTAAAAAATATTAGGACGACAATGGGTGCTTACTTTGAATTATTTAAAACCGTTGTAAAATAAATCTTATATAATACATATTAATAATATATTCAAAGATTAATTTTCATTTAATTGGTTATGCAGCTTTCCACCTGAAAGATCTGATAAAATAATAATTTGAGTTGTTTTATTTGTCTTAACCTTAGTGTTTCTTTACAATTTATCATGTTCGTTGCCTTTTATTTGTAAAGGGACCATTAATTAAGAATTATAGTTAATATTTCAAGAATTTTATTAATTTAGTCATTTTTTCCATAGCACACATATTAAATAACAATATTTTGGAAAATTTAGAAAAAAAAATAGTTAAAATCAGTTATTAGCATGTTGATTAAGTTAAAATTTCAAAGAAGAATGTGAAACCTAATTGGCCCCAAAATGTTTAAATCTGCATATGAGATGGAATTAGTAAAACAAAGAGACTCACTTTATTACTTGTAGGTTGTTCTGCAGCCACGTAGGTAACATTCATCATTTTTTCTGTTTCATGTCTAAAAACAGCAAAAAGTTAAAATAAGTCCTCAAATAAAGTTACATTTATAAAAATCCTGTTATGTTGAGAAATGAGCAAAACTCTCAGGTAAATTCAAAATACATGGAATAAAAAACGCTAGCAGGAATGTATCCCATGCTCAGATATGTATTAAATATATAAAAGCAAGTTTGATCTGGTAATTTCTGATATGAATTAAGATATATTCCAAATAAATTCTGTTTTCTTGAACAAACCAGGTAATTATAAGTAAATTTTAAGAATTATATTACTTTTTTAAAAAAAATAATAATCTATCACAAGATGACACTCTATGAAGAAAAAAAAGGCAGGGAGGGATATGAAGTCTAAAATCTAAAGTTAGACCAATCTTTTTAAAAAATTAATTATATTTGCTACAAATATTTTACGTCTGACAGAATGATAAAGAAACCAATAAAATAAAAACAATTTTACGCAAAACATGAATTTGTCTCCAACTTCTATCTTTAAAAAAATTCATCGAGATAGAAATGCCATTAAAACTATCTAATAATTGTGTCATAAAAAACTTGTAATTAAACTGTAAATTTAAAGAAAACATCTGTTATAATAATAACATTAAAAATCTAGATATACAATTACACAAATTTCATTCAATGTATGTGTTCGTTGATGCTGGCCTTAAAAACCTGAAAATATGCTTTACATAACAAAGAAAGTTATTAACAGGCATCTTTACTAATACAGAAAATTGTTTTTTTAAAAAAAATTTCATCAGAAAATCCTCACAATTCCATTAAAAAAAGGTAAAAACTGGAATTTTTAAGTTTTAACCCTGCAAGCAGCACATTACATCGTTCTTAATTTGAAATTCATTAATTACATAGGGTGAATTCAATCTAGCCTGAAACATGAAATTGGGCGACAGAAAAACCTGGGTGGAACATAAAACACTGCATCACATCTCTAACCTAATTATAAGAGAGAAAAGAAGTCTGAAACATTTTTTTAAAAATTTAATGTAGTTTCTGAGAGACTTTAAAGAGATAAAGGGGGGGATTTAGAAAGTAACGTTAATTTTTATTAGAATATCTTGATTTCATGGCACATTATAAGCATAAAAATGTTGGTAAAACGAAAAACTGAATTGTATCCCATACCTTTTACTGGGAGCATATCAAGCATTATACCTGCTCTAATTTACCAAAAATTGATATGTCTAATCAAGTTGAAAATGATATTAAATAAAGCATATTGTTGCTATCTGAAAGAATGAAGTATTTTGTTACTAAATAATGAAAATCAACGTTTGGCAAATGAAGTAATGGCGATTAAATGAAACGTACGGAGTTTCGTGACTCTATATACATATGGATAGTGATAAATGCAGATGTCTCATAAATCATCTGCATCTGCATCCCATTGTGAGAACAAAAGTCAAACTAATGACCTAATATTTAGCTTGAGTGATTAGCAAGCTCCTGATAGATCCACATGCGTTACGGGTTGTGAAAATCACATGTTTAGTATTTCTAGATCATCCACTGTGAAATTATGTGATGCCATTACTACACCTCAACCAAAGCAAATTATATTATGATAAAGCAGCGCTTCTACACATTCTTCATAAGTCATTCAGGACCAGGTGGTATCTATTTTGGGTTTTATGAATTGAATTAATCCCTCGGTTATCTCGATCGCCAAATTTGATTCTAGAGAACTTCTTTAATTGGGATTTATGGAGTAAGAGTGTTACTATTAACAGTTATGGAAGTTACTAGTATTCACGACTTGAGCAACCAATTAGCTCCAACAATACTTAAGCGTTCTATTAATGGATGACACAAATGTTGTACTAGAAAAAGATAAAATTTCATTCCCCATATTGAACTAATCTATTTCAGACTTAATCGTTTATTTCACGTAAAAAGTATTTGATTACTAACACGAGATAACAAGAATGGTTACTCAATGGGCAGTCAAGTGATATTGTACATCTAATTCCCGAATCTTTTGGAGGGGGTGGGGTGGGGTGAATTCCAGCCTTTTCATCAAAATCCTCGTAAAAAAAAAGGTTTGTGTTTTCCTCTTACCAGTAAGTGAACAGTTACACTCTGAGATGAGCTTTCACTAAGCACTAAATGGTTTCAATTTAGAAGCTAGATCAAGCACATATTAAATGTAAAATCTCAGCATATAAAAATATTTGACCACGCAAATTGCTTTTATTACATATTAATTTATGAAAGACACATTAAATGTCATAATTTTGCCATCTTATAAAGAAGTTAAATAAATACTACTTTCCTTAATTAAAACTTTTGATCTTACACCTGACAAAACTAGGTTTTAAAGGCAAACTGGAAATTGAAATCAATTAATCAATGTAGGTATTGTGTTCTAAAAATCTATTTTATAGATGAATTCCCATTTGGTAATGTATTGCATATAGAAAGATAAATTTCCATTGAACGGAGCATCAGTATAGTTTATTGCAGGCTGATTCAAAAGCCAAGGGAGTACACCAACTGATAAATTTGATGGGTTGTGTCTGAGAGAGAGTTTCAAATATTGTAGGTTAAAAATTTTGGTGACAATAGGATATGTATTTTGCCAATGTTTTAATGATTGTAAGTCACCACTAAACCTAGAAATTACAATGGAAGCAGAATTATCTCGTTGGAATTTTTCTTAACTAAACTTCTTGGCATGACAGTCCATATATGCTATCTTGACTGAGGGTTTTGGGGTGCAAGGCATAAGTCCCGGTTAAGTAGTCAGCCGGACAGAACCTCCAGTATTTAGTTCCCAAGAAGCTAGATCCCGAGTTTATCGACCCACTGAAGAGATGAAAGGCTGAGTCGACTTTGCCAAGGCCGAGGATTGAACATCAGACCTATAGGAAGCAAGAAGCTCTACCACTACGCCGACGGCCATAGGAATTTTTCTACTCTTTCGAAATATTTATTTTTGTGGAAGTGTCTTGGAGTCTTTATCCAGTTTGGGTTTCTTATCTAGTATAAGTTTATGAAGTTTTGCTACTTTGTACAAGTTCATTTTAAGATTGAATTTTAAATCAATCTATCTGTTGAGCAATTGCTTTTTTATGTAAGTAACAAATAGTAACGGTGAAATTTATTTTAATACAAAATTATGTAGCAAAATGAATACATACACATATGGAATATTTCATTAAAAAATCAGAATAAAATACTACATTCTAAACATCATCACAATTCAATACAGTAGAAATTACATGTATTAATGCCAGCAATGAAATTATGTGCTTTAAAAATATAAACCAAAACAATAAGTAAATTAATTACTTTGGATTTTTCTTCATTGGAGTCTTCTCATTGCTTTTTAAAAAAGAAGTGCCAATTTTTTTTACGTTCACCTGCAATTTCTTTACAGAAGTGCGCTTTTCTTTTTCTTTGCTCTACAAAAAAAAAAAAAAAAACATTATTATTAATGGTTTTAATTTTGAACGAACGAACGCACGCACACAACATTGATATTTCAAAATCTAATTTCAATTCAAATTAATTTCTCAAGTTTTGTCTTAATTTAGCCCATATTAATTTCATTCTAATAGATTCTCTTATTTCTTGATCCTATTCCACCTTTTTCTATTTAATTAATGCAAAAGAAAGCTTCGTAAAAATGCTTTAGTCAGCGGTTCCTAAGCTGTGAGTGAAGGGATAAAAATTATCAGTCAAGTGAATTCTTTTTACAACATCCATATGATTCCCTTGCCTGAGTTGACACGTGTAGATAAATCCCTTATAGGAATCGCATGATATATAAGACGAGAGATAAATAATTTTTCCCTCCTTTACGCTCTTCTATTATGATATCGCTGATGAACAGACGGTAGTTTGTCGTCGCTTCTTGTACATAAATCATGCCTGCTGGGATGGAATAAATGCGAACTTTTAATTTACAAATATTTCTTCTCCGTCTCTGGCCACAATTCTGCTCGAAAAACTGTTAACATTATGCTTTGTTATAGAAAACACAAAGTTGGTAGAGTATTAACACCAATATTTCCTTTCTGGGGAACATTCGAATAAGTCATAAATATTACAGATTCAAATTTCCGTAACTGCTTCAACTTAATACAATTTCATACATTCAAATTTATTGGTGGACATCAAGATGTATAAAAATTTTCTCAAATCCAAGTTTTCCATGGAATATGAAAGCCTAATAAAATAACTTGGCCTGAGTAATGGCCCTTTAAAGCTGAAGAAACATATCATGTTTCAACTTGTTTTTCATTCTAAAGCAGAAAGAGCAAATTCCTTTGTCTTGTTTTAATGGTGAGTTAAATGTTAACTAAGCATTATACATATAAACATTTTCAGCCAGGTTTTTAATAGAGCACCCCCAATGGATGGAACAATGTCAGATATAAATGTAATCTTATACAATAGTTGTACAGATAATCTCTCCCCACTTCAAAGACCATTTTAGTTCTGCATCTAACATGCAATATCTCCATCTACTGGACCTGTTGAAAATTTCTCCCTTCAGTGTTTCAACTTCTTGCTTGTTGCTCCCTCTTTCTCATTACACAAAGAGATTATCCAGACTAATGATTCTCTTATATTAAAGCTGATTTTCTGTTGGAATTCTCAAGCCAAAACCAAAATTTCTGCCAAATTATTATAAAAAGAGTCAAAGTAGGGAAAAAATAGATAACCATTTAATAGTTTTAAAATGTTGAAATGCTCTTTAAAACATGCCTCTAAGTTTGGACTTGAATATATTACTGGATTAGGGATAAGTGAGAAAGTTGAAACATCGAATTTTTGTTTTCAAATAAAAGGCTATTAATCTCAGAAGAGAGAGAGATTGGAAGATATAGGATTCAAAGAATTCGATCGAATGCTAAAATAGCTTAATTATACCAGGAATAAATTTTTTCAAAGCTTAACATTGGATATATATATATATATATATATATATATATATATATATATATAAATTCAAATTAATACTAATACTTTAAATTCAACTAAATTCAATTAACACTAATATTTTAAATTCCCAACTTTCAATTTAATTTAGCCCGTAACTTTATTCTAAAAATGTTTTTTTAAAATTATTTCAATAACCATTTCACTTGTTCTAGCTAATTAATTCAACAGAAGCGTTGTAAAATTGCTGACTCGACTAAAAGTCCACTAATTCTTGAGATTAAAATTGTCCAGCCAAGCACATTCCTTTAAAATAATCCCCGTGTTTCCCTTGCGTGTTTAGTGGAAAACCACAACGAAATCTCATTTTATAAGCACCGTGAAAAAATATTTTCCCTATCAAAAGCTTATGCTATTTATGACCATGGATACCGTCTTTTTTTACGTTTTTGCTTATCTGCCGAGCTGTGAGCGGACGCGCCTTGCTCGTCAGTTTGTAAATAATGCCTGTAGATTACAGTAAAAAAAGAGAGAGAATAATCATCCCTGGTCTTATATATCATGAGATTCCGACGGAGACTTCCTAAAGCGTCAATCAAAAATACAGGAATCATGGGATCATTTAAAACAATGGATCCTGTGTCAATAACAATATTTATATTGGCATGAGGGTTATAAACATTGTCCAAGTTAATTTTTTCACAATATCTGCAGACATAATCGAAACTTAACTGCTGTCGACACTTAACATAATTTTTTGTTGAACCAGAAGGCAGTTTCGAAGACAGTGGAGACTTTCGAATTTTAAAGTTAACTTTATTGCATCCTGGGAGTCAAGCATTATGTAAAAGCGGAATGTACAAGTAAAATACAGTCACGCTGTTGTGCAATTAATCAAGCAAAACTGTAAAGGAATTGCCATGAACTGAGCCGAATGAACTTGCCACCGCCGAATTTCTCATATCATATTGATATGAGAAATTCGGCGGTGTTGGTATATCGTGATGATTTGTATCTAACTGTAACGTGTGCTGTGTCTTTAGTGCTCCTGATTTGTGTTTGTGTCAAATAAAGCAAGTTTGACCACATGTGCCTGATTGCACTGATTCAAAGAGCTGGAGCAGCTGGTAGCTGCTAAGAATCCTTACCTAACATAATGGCGTCCGTGACAGGACTGCAGCTTTGAAATGAAACTCCTGAAACAACCCTTTGAAACAAAATATGCAGGCAATGAAGACACAACGAAAGGTTTTAAGAACCACTTTTCGCTTTATGTAAAGAAAATTGAAGTCAAACTTGAAAACGAAACTGCTGAGGTAGGAGAATTCTCCTAATTGTAAGTGCAATTAAAGGACAAAATTCAAAGATTAGAAGAATATCAGCAGAAAATAGCTAAGAATTTACAACGGGATGAAGATGATGAATCATTAATTGAAACTGATATTATTGAAGCTGAGAAATATTGTCATCGCTTTTTAGAAAAAAAATGTCACACTTGAATTTGAAATTGAACGAAAAAGCGATTCAAATCAACCAGCCACCAAAAAGAAATTTTAAATTACCGCATCTCAGACTAAAGAAGTTCAATGGAGATGGACCGGATTATTTGGCCTTTTGGAGCCAATTTCAAAAAACCCATGAAGATCCGGGTATTCCCAACGAAGATAAGATGTAATATCTTATTCAAGTTGTTGAAGAGGGTTCGAAAGCAGAACGACTGGTGCAGTTTTCCAGCATCATCGAATTATCCCAAAGCTATACAGCAATTTCAGGAACGATTTGAGAGAGATGATTTATTAGTACAAATCTATGTACGAGATCTCTTATCCATGGCAATGAAGAACGCTAAAACTGGACGGATGAAGATAAGTTTGCCTATCCTATATGACGAACTGGAAGGAAAGTTGTGAGCACTGGAAAGCCTGGGAAAGACACAGGAGAAATACGGCGATTTCTGAACAACGCTGGTGGAGAGCTGTTTGCCGGAGAAAGTGCTGATTGCATGGGAGAGAAGTTGGAGTAACGAAAACAAAACGAAAAGTTTAAGATTTTTAAACGACTTAATGGCTTTCCTTTAGAAGGAAGTTAGAAGCGAAGAAATGATGCTTTAACACGAAGTGGATTTGAAAATACAGTGTCGAAGGAGATGTTTCCACTGTGCCGGAAAAACAAACTGGGCCATCTACTGCTGCTGATTTGATGAGTTTAAGCAGTGCAGGTAAGAGAAATTCTAACTGTATTTTTTTGTATTGGAAGGCACCCTAGTTTTAAATGTTTTAATGCAAAAAAAAAAAAAAATGACTCGTCAAGAAAGACTAGTCATATTTCGAAGTTTTGTGATAAAAAAATCTTGCATAAAATGTAAATTATGTTTTGACGCCCATTTTGAAATTATGCGGTAAGTGTATAATTCTAAAATTGTTCAGAATAATATGGATGTTTTAATCATAATTCTAGTTCAGAGGTGGCTCTTTCAAACGCAGACAGAGGTAGGACGGTTTATTTGCAAACCCTTGAGGGCAGGGTCGGGAAAAACGTATTCGTCTCGTTTTTGATTTAGGTTCAATGAGTAGTCATTTTAGTGTTAGGATAATAAAGGAATTGGCTTTAAAGCCACAGTGGGTTGAAACTATTAATACTTTATTTGGGAATGAGTGAAACTAAGCCGAGGGGAAAAGGTATCTATGCTATAGAAATAAGGCTTTAGATGAAAGTTTTTCTGCCTCCTTAGAAGCACTTTCGGAGGGAAAAGATATGTGGCTTCGTACCTAAGAAAAATAATCGAATCATTTTAAAAGAATTGAAAAACCGAAAAATTGAAATTATAGATTCAGTAGCTGAAGAATATGAAAGTGATATTTTAATTGGCGCAGACCTTTTGGAAAGTCTTTTGACAAGTAAAATTGTAAAATTAGATTGTTGTTTACCTGCGGTCCACACCAAACGAAGTTGACTTTCATGCGTAAGCAGAAAGGAACAAGCTCGATGGGAAACGTCATGACAACCCTTTCAATGCATTTTAGAAGTGCAATTTGACGGAAATGTGGGATTTAGAATGCTTGAAAATAATGGATCCAACTCAATCGCTTTGGAGGAAGAAAGCGCATAGTGAACATTTAAAATGATTTTCGTGAGAAATTAACTATTCTGCCATGTGGAAGATATGAGGTTCGATTACCTTGGAAATCTGATTTTATTAATTTCCCAGAGAATAAAGAGTTGAGTTGGGAGCGTCATGAGAAAATGATTAAGTGCATGAAAGCTCGAGGATTCCTTTGCGAGTATTAAAAGGTTTTTGACGATTGGGAGAGACTGAAAATAATCGAACGTGTCCCAGAAAACGAATTAAAAAATGAAAAATGTCATTATTTATCACATCGTCCAGGGATAAAAATGCAAATAGAAACCACCAAGATACGCCCTGTTTTTGACACTTTTGCCTGCGAGAAAGGAAAACCTTCCCAAATCATTGCTTGTTTAAAGGAATTAATCTCATAGAACTTATCGCTGATGTTATTGATAGATTTAGAACATATCATATTGGTTTAAGAGGAGACATCGAGAAAGCATTTTTAATGTTGTATGTTGCTAATCAAGATAGAGAATTTTTAAGATTTTTTTACCCATTTAATGAAGAATCAATATATAGGCACTGTAGGGTAGTTTGGGGGTGTCTTGTAGCCCTTTTCTTTTGAATGCTTCCATTTTATATCTTTTGGATAGTTCCCTTCTTGAATTTCAGGATATAGTGGAGAAGTTAAAGGGTTTCTTTTATGTTGATAATTGTCTCACAGGAGTAAATGATCCTTGTGAACACGCATCTTTTATTGAGTGGACATAGACTTTGATGTCAAGGGGAGATTTCAACCTGAGAGGCTGGGTGAGTAATGTGGCATGTGAATTTATATCGAAACATTCTGGCGATACTTCTGTTTTGGTTCTTTTATGGAGTTGGATAGTGATAACTTAAAATGCAACACTGATTGTGAAGTTCTGTCTTGTGAAAATGTAATTTTTAAGAGAATAAAATTATCTTTAGCACAAAAGATTTTCGACCCACTAAGAATATTGTGTGCTGTTACTTTGTCACCCAAAATACTGTTACAGGAGACTTGGAAATTAAAATTGGGATGGGATGTTAAACTGCCAACTGACGTAGCTAAGAAATTTTTTAAATGAGCGAATGAATTGTATTTATTGAAAGCTCGTCTGCTCCGATTCATGTCGTTTAATGAGGGTTCTGAATTGCATGTTTTTAAAATGAAATCAGGGTCGCTCATTCTGCATGTGTTTTTGTCAGAATTGTGCTTGAAACAGAAACTAGTGTCTCTCTTGTTCGTGCAAAGACTAGAGTAGCACTTCTAAAACCTTTGACTATTCCGCGGTTAGAGATGATGACCTGCTGCATAGGCGCAAGACTTGCCAATTCGACTTATTTTGCACTTAATTTGCCGAATATAAAGGTGACATTTTGGTCGGATTCAGAGATTGCACTATGGTGGATCAAAAATCATGGTGACTGTTCGGCTTTTGTAACTAATCGTGTTCAAGAGATCAGGCAGTTAACGCAGTCACAGTTATGGCGCCATGTTCTGCTCGCCATTTGTTGAATTCCAGATGGTGGGAAGGTTAAAAGATGTACCTGAAAACTGGCCAAAAAGTGAAATTTGTTGTGAACCCCTGGATGCTCATACTGAAAGTAAAAGACCCAAATGGGTTATTTTGAATGTAGATAACGATTGATTTCCTTGGTATTGTTTAAAGATGTCTAATTATAACAGAATGATTAATGTGTTTGCATATATTTTACACTTTGTAAATAACTGTTAGAAGAATTGCACGCCTATTAATAATTCTATAATTTCTTTTGAAGAAATAGATAAGGTTGGAAAATGTTTGATAAAATTACTAACTACAATGTCAGTTTTTTAAGACTGTTAATGACTTAAAATTTATGTCTTTATTTAAAGATGATAATGGTATTCTCAGAGTTAAAACAAAAATCACCAAGCGAAAAGATGATGAGTCCTTTTTGACTCCTATTTTGTTACCTGGTAAATGCCTTTTTACCAGATTGTTAATAAAATCTGTTCACATTAAAAACTGTCACGCAGGTATACAATCGATATAAATAGTTTTAGGCGAGAAATTTTGGATTTTAACAGCTCGCCAGAGTATACTAAATGTTTTGTACGAATGTGTCAAATGTAAACGCTTTAGCTTCACACTTATGTCAAACGAACCGACGTCTGTACCATCAAATCGCGCGATTGTGTTGTTTTTTAAATTATAGGTATTGATTTGGCAAGATTTTTGTTTTTGAAAAAACGGCGAGAAAGTTTGGATTGCTGTTTTTACTTGTGCCGTTTACCGGACAACTTATCTCGGATTAGTCAGATCACTTTCCTCCGACTTTTTAAATCTAGCAATGCGACGTTTCATTGCTAGGCGTGGCCGACCTAAAACTATCTATTCCGACAATGGCACAAATTTTAGGGGATCTTATAATGAGCTTTCTAAGTTGGATTGGAATAAAATTCAGAGAGAAGCTAGTTAGAAAGAATTGCTTTAAAATCCCCCCCCCAAACTACCAGTTGGTGGGAGAGGCTCTCGTGTTATTAAAAAGTTATTGCGAAGGACTTTAAGAAATTCTATATTGTCTTTTGAAGAACTTCAAACTGTTATTTGTGGATGTGAATATGTTCATAATGTTCATTCTAGATATATATAATATGTTCATTCTAGAGCTTTGACTTATATTTCAGAAGAGTCACAGGAATTAGTACCTCTCACTCCTTCCCTGTTTCTAATCGAAAATCGTTGTTCGGATGTTACGGATTCGGAGGCGATTGATTAAAATCATTTTCAAAGAATTAGGTTTCGTTCAAAACTTTTGAATGATTTGAAGCAACGCTTTAAGCTTGAATATCTTAGCCAATTAGTTCAACGGAACAAAGACAAAAATTTTGTCCGAGAACCTCCACTCGGAGAAATGTTCTGGTTGGCGAAGTTGCAAAGAAACGTTTATTGTGGCCTTTGGCTAACATCACGGAGCTGATTCCAGGAAAAGATGATAAGGTAAGAACGGTTAGGATACAGACCCAAAAGGGGTTACACGGTATGTCCGATCCAACTCTTATTTCCTCTGGAAATTCAGTCGAACGATTCTCAAATAAATATGGAACATGGAGGTCTGCTTCTTGTATCTCAAATCCAAATTTGAAAATGCTTTATCTGCTGATGCAACTGTAAAGAAATACACCCGATCTGGAAGATGAATTAAAACGTCTGAAATGATAGATCTCTTAAATTGTGTGAGTTATAGGTTGGAGAGTCTCATCGACCCTCAAGGGGGGGGGGATGTTGCGCAATCAATCAAGCAAAACTCTGGAAAGGAAGTGCAGTGAACTGTATCGATATGAGCAATTCGGTGGTGTTGGTATATCGTGATGATTTGTGACTAACTGTAACGTTTGTTGTGTTGTGTCTTTAGTGTTCTTGTTTTGTGTTTGTGTCAAATAAAGCAAGTTTGACCAAATGTGCCAGATTGAACTGATTCAAAGTGCTGGAGCAGCTGGCAGCTGCTAAGAATTTTCACCTAACACACGCATTATGTAAAAGCACAACACAAAACGAAATGAGGAAAAAGCTAATGAAAATTTTACCCATGTGAATACGTACTGTGAGATTTTAATATGAATTTCTCACACGCGTCAATAACAAGTAAGGAAATGATAGAGATCTTTTAAAAAATATACTTCGAAGGACAATTTTATTCCTTCAATCGGAGTGTGGGAATCTGTCAACTTTTATTTTATTCAGAAATTTTACATAACATCTGATGAATTACTTAAATTGAAAAAGTGCAATGGGATCAGGTAATAAGAATATATTTTAGAATGAAGTTACTATGGGATAAATTAGGATAAAAATTTGGAAATCAATTAGGGTACAATTTAGATTTTAAAACATTAGACACACGTATATAAACGATTTCAGATGGTATAATAATCGTCTGGAAAAAGCGGTGAAAATAAAATTGAAAAATCTTAGTGAATAGTAGTGTTCCCAAGTGTACCAGTCATCGAAAAATGCGTCCAGATTTACTATTTAAAACAAAATGTTGATTTCAAATTTAGCATTCATCTCTTCTTATTTGATTATTATGATTCTATTCTACATATTTCAATGTTTTTAGAATAGGATTTTTTTTTTTTGTCTGAGAAAGAGAGAGAGAGAGAGAGAGAGAGATTGGTTGCAAATAGTACTTATTTTGGTTAAAATGGTCATTAGTGTGCCCCCGAGTTTACCGCCAATATGGCAACCCATTACAAGACTTTTGTAGTAACCCTAATGATGTTTTGTTTACTTTTTCCTACAATTGTTGAGTTGAACATGAGCTTCAACTCTTTTATAAAAACTTAAATTAAAAATAATATAATAATATCAATTAAATATTTTATTTCTGATCTGTATTATAATTAAGATTTTTTGTATAGCTGATAAGAAGTTTCAATTATATTTTTAATGCGAATATAAAATATTTATTCCTTTACTCGTTTTAATTGTCAGTATGCGATTTCACAAAATGGTCTGCTTTATTTCTTTACGAAGTCGTCTGGTTTCTTTCTTTAAAAACCGTTTGCAATAGAATTATTCGCATTTCTCGTAATTCTTTCACAGCTCTATCGCTTGTTTTCTTCGTAGTTATTATGTCGGCAATTATTCAAGAGTGGATGACAGGTGAAGGGGATGGGAAAAAACATTTCGAACCTGAGAAATGGATGAAGGGTGATTGGATTAAATACTTCAAGTTTGTACATTATGTCTTTAAAATTTCCTATTAAATCCATTCTTTTTGCATCTTTGACTTTCTCAATTATTTATTATTTACTGTTCATGTTATCCGCACATTCCTTATGTTCAATGTGCTAGCGAAGCTACTAGTTTCCCGCTCTCGGGCATAGCGAAGCCGTAGGATGTTTTTTTTAAGTTAAAAAATTCTGCCCGGTGCCTTCAACAGATGCCTAGGCATCTGTTGAAGGCACCGGGCCTGGAAAAAAAATAATAAAAAGAAAATGCTTATCGGTAAAAAAAATCATAATTATATTACCAAAAGTCGTAACCGTCACTAACCCATAAAAAGTGTTTGTTTACAGTGTCCGCCATCTTTATTGGCGACTTGGCATCCTTGGCGCGGCAAGGGGCACACTATAAGTAACCTTTACCCTTATTTTTTTCAAGGACTCGAAGAAAAATCAAGTATTTTTCAGTGGGCTCGAATACCAAAATAAAATTCAATTTTCGGAAATCTTTAATAATCTGTTTTTCGGTCTTTTATAAATTAAGGGCTTTATAATTAATTCAGTCTTTATATGTAATTATAATTATACATAAATTAAGAGAAATAACATTTATCATGATTATCAGCATTAGGAATCATCAAGGTATACAATATATTCTAATGTACTTACACACTAAGCACAACTATGAAAAAATTTAAAGATATTCATTACTTTTGTAGAATTAGAAGTTTCTCTGGGAATTTCATTCTCTGCAACAATTTTATACATAGCTTTTGGAGTTGTTTCTTTGTTGGAATTAGTACAGTCTTTTTTTCGTGTTCCAGATCTTAATTTACTCATCTTTTCCTTTTCCAATTTCATGCGCTGCTGAAGAGTTTTTTCCATTTTTTCTTCCCTTGTCCTGTATATAAAAGTATTTGTTTTTAACATTGGTAATGCTAAAATAATATTTTAAAGTTTTTTCTTTAAAAACTTTGAGGTATCGTTCTAAGATAGAATGTTTTAAAAATATCAGGCATCTCCAAAAAATAGTAATATTAACCTGTAAATATTATTGCAATATGACAAAATCAACATTATAATTTATTTTTGCCAACCAAAAACCATGAAAACATATGTTCCCTTTTGGAAAGCTATATAGTAATTCCAAATACTGATTTAATATATACAAGACTATCACTTAAATAAGGAAAATAAATTCCCTGTCTTTTCTCTGTACGTATATTCAAGATAAGAGGAAATGATTGCACTCATGCGATAGTTAAAATGCAATATGATATTAAGGTGTGGGAAAAAAAAGCAACAGTTTAACATTATTCGAAATAACAGCATATCAAAATAAAATATATTAAGAGGGGTATATTACCTCTCATGCTTTTTGAATGCAAATCACAAAAAATTAAGTATTCAAGGAAAATAAAATACAAAACAATTTTGTTATCATGAAACAAATAATTTAATGACTTCTCAAAAAATAAATAAATGAATAATAAAATAAAAAAGCGAAGTTACTTTAAAATAAAGCAACTTTGGTTTGTTATGTGTTTTTTTTGTATGTGTGTGCATTATTTGTTATATGTTTATTCATTTTCGTCAATTTATGTCTTTGGACATTCATTTCTGCAGATTTTTCAGCCATCATTTCCATACAGCTTATCCTTAACAAATAAGGTATGACATTTTTTGTACAGCCTAACGAACATTTTAAAACCATTTCACTCTTGGTGAGCACATGTGAAAATATTTTCAATATCATTACATACATTAATGGACAAATGTGACACCACAAGTTTTAAAGCCCCAAAAAATCCAGCTTTAAATTATTCTTGTACTAAAAAGTTCGAAACCGGTCAAACATTTAATCTGACGTTTTCAGATTTGGCTTATCATCTTTTTTAGTATTCCTTTTTCGAGTATTTACGAAATCGAACATCAGTGATGACTCTTGAATTTGTATGCAGCCTTATTTAGCATGACCAGTAGGTGCCTGTTTTTCAATATTACTTAGGCTTATTGTCTTCTGATACAACGATCAATACGCAAAAAATGGATTTGGTGAAACTTTTCAAACTAATTCAGGAAATCAGGTTCAATTTTTTAAATTCCAATTTATTTTAAATATGGATTTAGAGCAACTAATTGTTTTTAAAAAATCTCTAATTTTCTTTGAACAAGCTCACAGTTTCTCAAATAATAAGCAAACCAATAAATAACTCAAGTACGGTGGACTCAACACCACCACGCTGCCTCCGCAGATTGAAATGTCCCCACCAGAGAAATATATTCTACTTTTTCACACAGTTACAGAAGTCTCATTAGCTGCAATTCGCATGCTCATTAGCTGCAATTCAGGAACCAACCCCAAGGATAAAGAATAACTGTCTAGCAAACCGAAACTGGACTGATCTATACAGGGAAGAAAGAGAGAGAGAAGAGTTTCCGTATTACACAATTATGAATGGTATTGTTTCATTTTTGGAAGCAATGAATACGATCTTTTATTCTTGGTACCTTTACAGATTGGCACTTTTTAAACGGGGGGGGGGGGGAACCCACAGAAACTTATAATTTCCCGCATTTTCCTGGTTTACGCAAATATTTTCAAATTTCCCCGCATTTTTCGGTTTTTTAAAGACAATTTTTAAATTCTCAATGTTTTCCAGGTTTTTCCAACGGCGTAGCATCCCTCTTTGACATATATCAACAGTTACAGATATCAGAAGTTAAATGAAATGCACTGATAAAATAATCAAGAATTTCACTGTTTACAAAATTACCTTTTGTTTTGTTGTAGTTTCTGCTGTCGAAGAGCCAAGATATTTTTACGATTTTCAACAGCTTTCTCTTGTTTTACTTCTATTTTAGATCGCAATACACGGTTTTCTTTAAGGTCTACAGCAATTGCAACAACAGATGACTTGATATTAGCAAAATTAGGCAACAACGATGAATTTTTTGATTTCATCAGCTAATGGGGAATAAAATTATAACGGAATATACAAAAATTATACAATTAAGGTTAAAACAACTAGATGTAATATAATAATATTAATGCAAACATAGAAAAGAATAATAATCCAAAATATTATTTTTCATTTCGACAGGGAAAACTTTGTTTATACCTTGCAAGCA
The DNA here is from genome assembly GCA_026289955.1 of Argiope argentata. Classification (NCBI taxonomy): domain Eukaryota; kingdom Metazoa; phylum Arthropoda; class Arachnida; order Araneae; family Araneidae; genus Argiope; species Argiope argentata. Next base: position 3,954,533 of record JAOUZG010003378.1, read on the forward strand.
CACAAATTACATTATATGAGCAAATAAATATCAATGTAAGATATTTTAAGTAATAATGGGAAAAAGAAACTTAAAATTAATAAGCTGAGCAATTTGTAAAAAGGAGCATAAACAAATTGAATTCTCAAAACTCAATCATAATAAAAATTCACTTCAAAGATTAACCTCGAACCCTTGTAAATTTTATACGTTCTCACGGCAACAAACAATTGGAATGGAATATTCTATGTCATATGCATTAATGTATAAAAAAAGAATCAGGATCATTTAAGGCATATTCAAAAATGGTTTTCAAGATTGGTTAAATTTTGTTATACTAACCTCTCAATTATTTTGCGATGGACATAATTTTGAAAATTTAATAAAATGAAAAGAACAAAACCGAAAATAACACCTTACTCTCCTTGTCATACCATGTTTGTTTGTTTGTTTAATCCACTTACAGATATTTTAATTAAATTTTCTGTAAATTTAAATATTTCTAAATGAAGCTTAAATATTTAAAAATTTAACCAATTTTTAAATATTTAATCAAAGAATTATTTTGCTGATAGTAACTATACATTTCCCTCAAGAAAGAACCCCCCCTACATAAAATAAATTTTGTTTAAAAAATCAGCATTAGTTTTTTACCATAAATGTTAGTTAATTTTTTTTAATTAACGAATAAGCATCTTCTTAAATAATTTCAAAATTGCAACCTATTCCATTGGGCAACTGATACTTTAACTTATTATATTATATGATATATTAACTTATTATACAGGGTGTCCGAGAAGTCTTTGACACATTTAAAAAATTCGGTAAAAAAAATAAATAAACGAGATAGAAAGTAAGATTAAATTACATTTATTACCTCATATAGTAAAGTTTTTTTTAAATGCAAAACTGGCCGGTAAATTGCGGTATTGAAACGTTAGAAAGAGTTTTTTATAAAATGGCTTCTCCAAGTGAGCACGCGTTTTGTGTTATGTGGTTTTTTGAATCGAAATCTGTGACTCAAATTCAACGTAATTTCCGTACGAATTATGGGAAAAGACCCTCCATCTCGTAACAGCATTATTGCATGGAAAAATAAGTTTTTGGAAACTGGGAGTGTCCTGGGTTGACACAGAAGTGTCGTCGATAGAATTCATCAGTCATTTGCTCGTAGCCCCCGAAAATCAGGGGCCCACATCGAGGTGTATTGATACGTTTAAAAAAAACTTCACTATTTGAGGTAATAAATGTAATTTAATTTTACTTTCTATCTCGCTTATTTTTTTTACCGAATTTTTTAAATGTGTCAAAGACTTCTCGGACACCCTGTATAAATATCCTAAAACAAGAAAAATTAATACCTCTTCTTCATTAGAATTCTGTACTGACTTCTCTCTCCCTCTTAGGCCATTTACTTCATCAATACTCACTTTAGACTTCTTAACCTTTTTTAGTGTGAGCTCTGATGACGATTTTCTCTTGGAATTTCTGTCCTTTAACTTAGAAATACTTTGTCCACTTGCAGGAGTAAATGTTGCAAGAGGAGTTTCTTCCTTCCTTTTACTTGATGAAACTGAGCTATTAATATTTTGACTGTAACTAATACCATATTTTTTAATAACCGTAGGTGGCACTTTCAATTTTGGTGTATCATTTTCTGAACGAATATATAAAGTTCCATTAGTGAATTTTATATCAGACTTCCTTTGTAATGGAGTCTTTACTGAAAGCCGCCGAGATTTACGACTTTTTAAATTATCTTTTCCTTTCTTATGTAAATGCAACTTCTGAATTTCTGTCAACACTGTAGAAACTCTAGGACCTCTTTTACTAGAACCTTTTAAATAGGGCATTAAACTTGGTACCACTCCAGATTCAGAGTCTGCAATTTCACTAAATTAAAACAAATATACATAAAAATACATGCGAACAGAAACGTAAGAAAATATATATATCAATATAAAATACAGTTTATTAATAGTTAAATACAAATTAATTAAAAGACCCATAATAGAAAAAGACATTATCATATATTTCAACTTTTTAATTACTATCAAGTATATTAACACATACCTGATAATAAATGTCAATGTAAAATTGAGATTGTACTTGAATGCCGAGTTATAAAATTAATCTTTTATCTCAATATAAAATCCAAAAATGTAATAAAATAGATAATTGATAGCTATATAAAAATAAGTCGTAAGTTTTTATCACTTCAAATAACATTCATTTTTTTCTTCAGAAATTATGAATTTAAATTTAAAACACAACATTATAAATTACAACAACTCATGTTTTTTTTAGGTTGAATGAAATAAGAGAAACAAATAATTAACCCTATGGGCGCACATATGCGTCCAGCGAAAGCCATCGATGTAGACTATGGTCGCAAATACGCGAATAGCAAAAATTATCAGGGAACAATGCAACACTCGCAAAAAAAAGAAGAAGAAAAAAGAGAGATAATGTTAATGTTATTAAATGTCAATGTTGTTAAATGTTATATATTTTTTAAATATATATAGTTGAAGCATTTCCATGATTATATAATCCTTCTTATGATTTGTTTATTTTTTTAATTATGAATATCCAAATACATTATAATTATTTAATTACCGGGATTTCAAATTCTACTAGATTACTAAATATTGAAAATAAAAATGTTTTCATTTAATGTGGAATAGCAATTGGATTTTATACTATATTATAATGTGTCATACACCGTCAACGAGATCTATACTGGGCGATAAAGTATTCAGTTCCAGGCGATCATCAGCGTCAGCCGCGCGCCGTTCGTACGAGCTGCATAGGCCACGAGTATTTAGCACTCAAAGGGTTAAGAACAGTTCCTATGACAACGTTACAATACTTTCATGTGTGAAAATGTCCAGCCATAATTGAAGATTCCAGACAGTCGCCCTTTTAAAAGATTCTAAGTCAATTAATCTTACAAAAGTATTGTGGAGAATCAAACATATTCACTTTTATTTCTGAAAACTAATAAAACGATTTTGGCCAGACAGAAGTCAAGTTGTAATTTTCAAAATTAGAATTCATTGACATATTTTTAGGACACGATATGTTAAAAATAATTGTATAGTAAATAAACACTAAATATAAAAGCAATTCAGCTTTTTTTTTTATTATCTGAAAAATTATTACAACAATTTATCAGTCATTATTCATCACTTTCACTGCTTAAAAATCTAGATTAACTATGCAACTTGTTTCGCAATAAAATGCCAATTTTTTCCCTTTCTTTGAAAAACACATGAAGCTGAATATTAAAATAAAAGATATATACTTATATTTTTAGGATAGCATAAGATTTTAGTTTAGTTTACTTATATTAACGCCCCGTTGTAAAGCAACACTAGGGCTATTTTGGGATGGACCTCGTACTTTTAAACAGTGGTCAGGTGACGAGGACGACAACTGAGCTGCCATCCCCTCCCTACACAACACCGGGAGGACGTTTTGCCATGACAGATTTAACATGCAACTACCCACTTGCACAGTAGTTCTTCGGAGGAATCAGGTCTTGAACTTGAAACCCTAAGGTTCACAAGCCACCTTACCACCAGGCCATGATGGCTCGATATCAGAAGATGGTAAAAACAGTGTGATATCAAATATTTCACTAATATTCAAGCTTTTTAATACCTTAGCAAAACGTATCTGAGAATAACATCATACTACAGTATAATAATATATTAATATTCATTCCATAAAAATACATTAAAACATAGAGTGAATATTCTTTTTCTTAATAACTTAAAGGTCAAAATCAAGAACTTACACATCTATTATTTATCATATCATTATAGCTTGATTACAACTGTATTAAATATTTACAGGCTGTTAACAGATATTGCACCTTTACAAATAAAATGAAAGCAATTATTCTACTAAACTTATTTTCTTACAAATTCGGTCTTCAAAAACACAAGTCATAAATTTTAATAAAGAAAATGCATAATGGTTATTTTATTTTTAAAAAATCAAACTTTAATAATATCTTTTGTATTGCATATTTATAGATTTAAGTCAAAAAAAACTATATAACAGCAAATCATATTTATTGATATCTATATTGCAGTTTACAAGAGTCTCTAATTATTGTTTAAAGAATTAGTTCACATGCTTTTAACAAGTTTAAATCCACTTTATTAATTTTAAAGACAAAACATCAAATAAATCGAAAATGTAGGCCAAACTTTAGAATTTTCTTTTACATTGTGCAACAGATTAAAAATCTAAATGATAAGCATTCATTATTGTTAAATATTTTAATCAACAATCCTTCATTTCCAAGAGCCCTACAATATTTGGAACTCCTATTTTGCAAAAGAATCATATTCATTAAAATTTACCCTTTTTAATATTCTTGCAATGATCTGTTTCAAGAACCTTCATATCATAACACACTCAGCATGTTGAGAATAACTATTTCAGTGAAATAAATATTAACAAAGTAATGTGTTATTATATTAATTAAACTGCTTTAATTTGATCTATAATGATTAAAATGTATTACAATATTAATTACCTTTCTACAATGCTACAAGCTTTATTTTTGACCAGAGATAACCATTCTGAAATACGAGGAAGCATGAATTCTGATGCATTTTCTTCAATAATCTTGTCAGATGAAGATGATAAATCACTAAGTAATTTCAAAACGTTTTTATAATCTGTTGAGAATAAATAGCAGAGTCGTGGCCGATATCATGGAGAATGCAGGTTGAATTTTTTAGTTCCTTTTATTCCAACACGGAAGCAGACATTATTTACAAGCGAAGGCGACGCGCACAACACAGGACGACACAACACAGAAAAGCTAAGTGTACAAAAAAGGGAAGGGGAAATCATTATCCCTGGTCTTAAATACCAAGACTTTGATAGGGATAAATATTTTTTATAGCTTATGAAATAGGATTTCAGTGGGAACTTCCAATTCTCACATATAAAAGGTAAGGGAAACACAGGAATCTTTAAAAAAGTATTTTGTTTAGGTCAGCAATTTTCATCTCTCCCACGGAGTGTGGGAAAGTAACAGGCGTTTAGCTGTTTCAGCAATTTCACACAGCTTCTCTTGAATTAATTAACTAGAGCGAGTGAAATAGATCATGAAATAAGAGAATATTTTAGAATGATATTACTATGGGCTAAATTAAGATAGGGCTTAGGAAATTAATTAGGATTCAAATTAAGAGTTTTAAAATATCATTACACACACATATTATATATATATATATATATATATATATATATATATATATATATATATAATTCTTCTGTGCGTGTGTATGTGACTGAACTCCTCCTAAACGACTGGTCCGCTTTTGATGAAATTTTTTTTGTTAGTTCAAGTTGATTCGAGAATGGTTTAGATTCACAATTCAGTCCACTACAACTTGTAGAATATTAATTATTAATTAAAAACTAACTTTCCCGCCAAAATAACTTCCTTCCCCCATCGCGAAATGAGTCATGTTTTAGGTTTCCCCCCCCCTAACAGCGATGAGGTTAGGCTTAACATGTTTCCGATCGATTATTTCAAACGATTTTTATTTTCATTGCATTTAAATATAAGTATCGTTAATTAATCGGCCTTTAAGGTTCATTCTGATGTACTTTTGAATGAAAATAAAACAGAATAAAGGAAATTAAAAATTTCTAATCTGTCCAACTCATGTAGGAAAAAAATGCATCTTTCTGTTGATGAAGTTTAACGCATGCGCATTTTGTTGAGCACTTTATTTAAACGGAGACAAAACTATTGGTTTGCTGTTTTGTTTTACTTTGGATACACGCTGTTAAAAGGATAGTTATGTTGCCTTCGTAATTAAACAGATTTCTGTTAGTTATATATTTTTAAGTACATCTTTTTTTTAAAGTTATTTAAGTCGTAGTAATAAGTAATTGCCAAATGAATAAGGCTTCGGGTTTTTCCCCCATGCTAACAATGTTCGGCTTAACATGTTTTCAAGATTCTGTTTATATTCTTTTAAAATTTTTGCTGCAAATTAAATTTAGAAAAATGTAATTTTCAGCACACGATTCTTTGAAATGAAATAAATAAATATATTTTCTAAAAAAGTAAACGCAACATATAGTTTTCTATATCACAGTATCTATATTATTAATTTTATAAATCAACTTCATGAAAGCAAAATTGTTTAATTCATGCAGAGTATTCATTCAAATCCGGACCCAACGACCAATTTGTAAATCTTAATTAGTAGGCACAATTATTGTTTTGAAATTTTCATAATATTTTGCATGCTTAAATTAATTCAAAATGTGATTTTCCCTTTATCGCCAAATT
>JAOUZG010003383.1:0-17492 GCA_026289955.1 Argiope argentata
GTATAGCCAAATATGGCTCTTGCGCCAATAAACCCCAAACAACCAACCAACCCGAAATACTATCATTGTTTAATTTTACAGTTGGGGATGATCTGCACAATTCCCCTGAAGATCTCCTGTTGATAGCGGTAGTGTGTCTCCTCCCCCCCCCCAAGTTTTCTATTCCAGTAGGCAGACTAGACTGCATTTTCCCAACTAGCCCCCTTCGGGGCTCACCTACTTTAGGAGAGTGCGGGTGTCCCAATCGCGCGGTTCCCAGGGATCTTTCCTCCCTTTATGTTCATCCTCCTCTACACCTTCTGCTGTCTGATTTTTCTTCTATCCCTCGACAGCAAGGGAGGGAGCTCTCCATGAGAAGCTGTCGCCACTCTGCTTGCTTCCTACTTCTTATGGACAGCCAAAACCCCACGTGTTGGCCGCGCGTGGCAACCCATTAGACAGCGTGTGGTGCACTGTGGTACCTGGTGTATTAATCTACTGGTACCTAGCGATTGGGGTTAAGGGTGGTCACTGTCCTGTTAACTCCCAGCGTATAGGTACCGATTAGCACTAAGGTAAGTGCCGAGGTTGAGCATGTCCAGAACCGGTGTCTGCCTTCCCTTGTTCGGCTCCGTGGTGGGTGGTGCCGTCAGACCTGAAGCTCCTTTATGACTTATGGCTCCTCGCAACAAGGGTCCCTTCAGTAGGCAACATATTCCTCAAACATTTAATCTTGACAATCATTTTGATAGATTCTATATAGTGAAACGCACGGCTGAAAAGGACGAGACATTTCAAACAGTATCTCCATTTCTAGTACAAAAGGCCATCAATGCCACAATTGGTGAAACACATTCTATCCGTAAGATGCGCTCCGGTGACTTGCTGATAGAGATCAGTTCTTGCAAGCAGGCTCAACAAATACAAAAAATAGAAGCTCTGGCAACTATCCCAGTTTGTGTTACCCCTCACCTATCATTAAACACTTCAAAAGGTGTCATAACGTGTGGTGAGATATTAAATCTCCCACTATATTTAATTAATAAAGAGTTAAAATCCCAAGGTGTTACGTCCCTCAGAGGCTCACCTTCTTTAGGTGAGTACGGGTGTCCCAATCCCGAGGTTCCCAGGGATCTTTACTTCACTCGTATTTATTCTCCCCTATGCCTTCTGCTGTCTGCTTGATCCTTCTTTCCTCTGCTGTCTGCTTGATCCTTCTTCGGCAAGCGAGGGAGCTCTCCATGAGAAGCTGTCGCTACTGTGTTAGCTTCTTGCTTCTCATGGACAGCCAAAAACCCCACGTGTTGGCCGTGCGTGGCGACCCTTTAGAAGGGTGGTGCACTGTGGTCCCCATTGCATCAATCGGCTGGTGGCTATCAACACGAGCTGTTAGTTTGCTAGGGATCAAGCGAAGGGGTTTCTCCTTGGGCTTGGCGTTAAGGGTGGTCACTGTCCCGGGGGTAACTTCGAGCGTATAGGTTCCGGCTAGCACCAAGGTAAGAGCCGAGGCTGGGAATGGCCAGAGCCGGTGGCTGCCTTTCCTTGTTGGGATCTGTGGTGGGCGGTGCCGTCGGACCCGAATTATTCTCAATATCGTATGGGGTCTTCCAAACACGGTCCCTTCAGTGGGCATCACAAAGTACCGACATCATTTAATTCTTTAAATCAGTTTGATTCTTTTTTCGTTATTAAACGTATTTCGGAGAAAAATAAAAATTTCGCAACAGTATCTCCTTTTCTTGTCCAAAAAGCCATTTCAGCAACAATCGGTGAAGTATCATTCATCAAAAAGATGCGTTCTGGTGATTTATTGGTCGAGGTAAATTTTCGAAAACAGTCCTTAAATATTCAAAAACTTAAAGCGTTGGCTACAATAGCTGTTAGTGTTAGTCCTCATCAGTCAATGAATACCTGTAAATGAGTAATCACATGAGGTGAATTATTTAATGTACCTCTAGATGAAATAACATCAGAGATGAAATCACAAGGAGTTATACACGTCCGCCGTATTACTATTAGACGTGATGGACAACCCCTTGAAACTAAACATCATGTTTTAACATTTAAAACACCAAAATTACCCGATCATGTTTATGCAGGTTACATACGTTTGCCTGTCAGGCCTTACATTCCTAATCCACTTCGTTGTTACCAGTGCCAGAGATTCGGCCATTCGAAAATTAATTGCCGCGGGACACTCGCATGTGCCCGTTGTGCTGGAAAAGGCCATGATGCCCAGCAGTGTTCTGCACAAGAAAAGTGCGTGAACTGCGGTGGTAATCATCCCTCCTATGCTCGATCATGTCCGAGTTGGATTCTTGAAAAACAGATAACCACAATTAAAATAACAGAGAACGTATCTTACACTGAAGCCCGTCGCAGGGTTCAAATTAAAACCCCAATTGACAATATTAGTTATGCCTCAGCAGTTAAAACATCGTTTTGCAAGAATTGTTCTTGCAATAATTGTAAAAGTATTGAATCCGAACCAAATATTGATAAAAAACAAGACTCTGATACAGAAAACTCTACAACTAGTGCAGCTGAAACATCTCGAATAGAAAGAATGAAACCAAAATCAAAAAGAAAATCTCAACCCTCATTAACTTTAAAACTGGCAAAACGTGGGATTTCACAAAAAGACCTTAGATCAAAGTTAAAAAATTCAACAACAAAACATTCCGTCGCCTTAGGGATGGCAAAGCAGGGTGTCGCCCATAAAGACTTGCCATCTATTTTTGGTGGCACGATAAATAGTGCACACATCAAATTGCACCCCTCTGAGGATGACGATGATCTGGAGATGAGTTGCGAATTTTCAGCAATCCCAACTAACGTCTCTAATTCTTCTTCAAAAGCTATCTCTTAATGGGTACCTTCTTCAATTGGAATTGTCGCGGCATTCATCCCAAACTTCATGAAGTTAAATAAATTTTAAACAAATGTCATCCTATCTGCTTTGGTGTTCAAGAAACATTCTTGACACCCAACATTTCCATTAAATTGCGCGGATATAACTGTGTTCGAAAAGATGCAGATACTGGAGTCCACGCTTCTGGTGGTGTCTGTATCTTTACATCCAATTTAAATCCGAGCACAACTCTCTACTTGCATACTTCTCTTCAGGCTGTGGCTGTGCAAATTCATACACAAGCACTGGTTACAGTCTGATGTATTTATCTTCCGCCAAAAGATGTAATTTGTCAAAGAGATCTCGATAATTTAGTGGACCAACTTCCTTCGCCTTTTATCTTATTTGGCGATTTCAACGGCCATAGCACTTTATGGGGTTCAAATAACACAAACTCTCGTGGGCAACTGATTGAACATTTTATTTCTAATAACTGTCTCTGCTTGCTGAATAATGACGAAAAGACATACTTCCATGAACCAACCCGTACCTTTCATAGTCTAGACTTGGCCTTATGTTCTCCTGAACTTCTGCCATTGCTAACCTTTGCGGTTAGTAATGATTTATATAATAATGACCATTTTCCTATTATCGTCTGCCATGCTGATAACGGCGGTGAGACTTTCTGTCCACATACTTTCTATTCCAGTGAGCAGACTGGACTGCTTTTAAGCAGCTGGCAGAAATTACCGAGTTAATAGTCAATACTGTAAACATAACGGAAGGAATGCATCTCACCGTTGAAACAATTTTGAATGCTGCCAACAACTGTATCCCAAAGTGTTCCCCAAGTCTCCGAAAATTTCGTAGACCTTGGTGGAACAAAGCCTGTCGGGACAGCCATAAGCAACAAAAATGACTTTGGAATATCTTCCGAAGGTACCCGACAACTGAGAATTTGATTGCTTTTAAAAGAGCAAAAGCCGTCGCTCGCTGCATCCGTCGCTGAAGTCAAAGGGAATCGTGGATTAGCTTTGTTTCTTCCATCACATCTACTACTTCCAGTAAAGCTTTATGGAAGAAGGTAAATGCGGCTAATGGTATATATAATGAATCGTCTATTACTATATTAAAGGCAGGAAATATGACGCACTTCGCTCCATTAGACATTGGAAATATTCTCGGCCAAGCATTCGCACAGGTTTCCGCTATCGATTCATACAGTCCAGCTTTTCTGCAATTAAGAATCGCGCGGAACGGTTGCCTTTGCGTTTTAATGACCGCAGTATCTGTCCTTCCAATTGTAATTTTAATATGTATGAACTGGAAGCAGCATTATCTAAGACTCATGATACTAGTCCAGGGCCAGATGGAATTACTTATAGCATGCTTCGCAATTTAAATTCTACTTCCCTTTCCAATCTGTTATTATTATTCAACAGAATTTGGACTGAGCAGATTTACCCCACCCAATGGCAAGAAGCTACTGTGGTTCCTATCCTAAAACCTGGCAGGGATTCATCCAACCCTCTTAATTACAGACCAATTGCACTGATAAATTGTCTATGTAAAACCTTTGAGCGCATAGTCAATGCTCGTCTTATGTACGAATTGGAGAGACAAGGTTGCATATCCCCGTTGCAGAGTGGTTTTCGCAGGGGTATATCTACTTTTGATAACCTAATTTTATTGGAAACCAAGATACGCAACACATTTGTTAGAAGGAATCACCTTGTCTCCATATTTTTCGACATGGAGAAAGCGTATGACCGGGCATGGCGCTACGGCATACTTTCTACGATTTTTAACTTTGGTTTTAGGGGAAACTTGCCCATTTTTTTACAAAACTTTTTATCTCATCGAAAATTTCGTGTCCGTGTTGGCAATTTTTATTCTGATTCTTTTATCCAAACTGAGGGTGTTCCACAGGGTAGTGTTCTCAGTGTTACTCTTTTTATAGTTCAACTGAGTCAAGTTTTATCTGTGTTACCATCGTCTGCTAATGGAACTCTTTACGTTGATGATCTGCAGATCTCATGTCAAGGTAGTAACATAAATATCATAGAGCGTCAATTACAGAATGTAGTTAATAAGATTGTAAAATGGTGCAACAATAATGGGCACACTATCTCTCCCGAAAAGAGTAAGTGCATTCACTTCTGCCGGAAAAGAATCATCCATCCAGATCCGAATATTTATATTCAAAACATACTCATTCCTGTGGTGAGTGAAGTGCGGTTTTTGGGGGTGACATTCGATAAAAAACTTACCTTCCTCCCGCATATTTTGCAACTGCGGAGAAAATGCGAGAGAACGTTAAATATATTGAAAGTGCTTTCCAAAACATCATGGAGTGCTGATAGAACCTCTCTTCTCCGCCTTTTTGAAGCAATTATCCTCTCCCGCATTGACTACGGCTGCATGGTATATGGTTCCGCGCTCCCTACAGTTTTGCGGCGAATGGATACTATCCATCACACAGCTTTGAGGATATGCTCCGGGGCATTTCGAACTTCTCCAGTTGAGAGCCTATATGTCATTTGTCATCAGTTGCCTCTTACTTTGAGACGCAAAAAGTTATCTATGTATTATTTCCGCACTCATTATGTCCCTCATCATCCGATCTGTCAATGGAAGTGTCCAGTTGGTCTCCGTAGACTTTATGATGCCCGCCGTTCTTGTATTCTTCCATTCTCTGAGAGAGTCAAACTGGTACTACACGACTCGGACCTCAACGATGTTAGAATTAAAGTTAACGATCCATTTATTTTCCCACCTTGGGATATTCCTGACTTTTCATTTTTAAATCCATTCAATGGTTTCGACAAGTCGTCAACAACACCTGTGGTTTTCCAACAACTCTTTTTGCTTCATCGTTGTCAATATTCTTTATTTGTTCCAATTTACACGGATGGCTCAAAATTAGTTGGACATGTTGGTTGTGGTATTGTACTGCCATCTGAAATACTGAGTTACCGTCTTCATAATTGCTGCTCTGTTTTTACTGCTGAGTTACTGGCAATTTTTTGGGCACTCAAAAAAATTTCATCTTCTTTACAGCGCAATTTCGTTATTTATTCCGATAGCATGAGTGCTTTGGAAATGCTGTCTAACTATAATAATCGGATGCACCCAATCGCTATCCGCATTTTACTTATTTTGCAATCTTTGAAAAATGATGGTTTTGATATTAAATTTTGTTGGGTTCCAAGTCACGTTGGTATTTCAGGCAATGAAAAAGCCGACTCTGCTGAAAAATCTGCAACGGTGTTTATGAGGACTGGACTCTCTTTTTGTGACGTTAAAATAGCATTCTCCCGTCACATACATTCTTCTTGGCAAGAGTCATGGGATCTGCATATCCACACTAAATTACACTCCATTAAACCTATTATTGGTTCTTGGCTTCTACTTCCTACACGTGAGACCGATGTCAAACTGACTCGTCTCCGAATAGGACATACTAGATACACTCATAGGCATCTTCTTTTTGGTGAGAGGAAACCAATGTGTCCTGCTTGCCATGTTGATTTTAATATAAAACACATTCTTGTTGAATGCCCTGTTATTAAAACTCAACGTATATTTTATTTTCATACATCATTAACAATTTTACAGGAATTAGTGGGAGAAAATTTCCATCCCAATATTTTTAGATTTTTAAAGGCCATTCGTTTTTATACTTGCATTTAGCACATTTTACCTTTTGAATGTGTTTTTGTTTAGTCTCAATGTTTTACATTTTCATTTGTTAACACCTATGCTAATTTTAAATTTGTATATTTCCAATATAGTTTTATGAAGGTTTATATTAATATTGTGGAATTATTATTGAATTATTTTAAATACTCTTAATTGATTTTACCTTTTGCTTGGCGCAGTATAACCAAATATGGTTCTTGTGCCATAAAACCACAAACAAACATTATCAGAATATATTAAAGCTGGATATATGGGCTTATCAGTTAGACAATATGTGCCAAATCGCTTACGGTGCTTCCAGTGCCAGAGATTCGGGCATTCAAAAACATCTTTCTTCGGAACAATGACATGCGCATGTTGTGCGGAAGTCAATCATGACAGTACTAACTGCCTGGTAAATGCGTCAACTGCAAGGGTGATCACATATCTTTTTCTCGAAACTACCTTGTCTGGATGTTTCCATATTTTTCGATATTGAGAAGGCGTATGACCGGGCCTGGTGCTATGGCATTCTTTCAACAATTTTTAACTTTGGTTTTAGGGGAAATATGCCCATGTTTATAGCTAACTTTTTATCTCATCGGAAATTTCGAGTTCGAGTTGGTAATATTTATTCAAATTCTTTTATACAAGCTGAGGGTGTACCTCAGGGAAGCGTCCTCAGTGTCACGCTTTTTATCCTTCATTTGAGTCAAATCTTGAATCACTTGCCATCAGCAGTTCACGCAAGCCTTTATGCTGACGACCTGCAGATTTCCTGTCAGGGTAGCAGCATGAGTATCATTGAGAGACAGTTGCAAATTGCTGTTAATAAGGTTGTAACTTGGTGTAATAATAACGGGCATACAATCTCTCCTGAAAAGTGTAGATGTGTACACTTTTGCCGGAAACGAAACATGCATCCGGATCCTATTATCCAAATACACAATACGCCTATTCTAGTAGTAGATGAAATACGCGTTTTGGGTGTGGTCTTTGATCGCAAGCTAACATTCCTTCCGCATGTTTTGAACCTGCGGAAAAAGTGCGAGAAAACCTTGAATATTTTGAAGGTACTCTTCAGAACTTCTTGGGGTGCCGATAGAACCTCCCTTCTCCGTATTTATCCCCCTCAGGGGCTCACCTACTATAGGTGAGTACGGGTGTCCCAATCCCGAGGTTCCCAGGGATCTTTACTCCATTTATATTTTTATTCTCCTCTATGCCTTTTGCTATCTGCTTTTTCTTCTATCCCTAGACGGCAAGCGAGGGAGCTCTCCATGAGAAGCTGTCGCCATTCTGCTTGCTTCTGCTTCTTATGGACAGCCAAAAACCCCACGTGTTGGCCGTGCGTGGCAACCCATTTGAAAGACGGGTGGTGCATTGTGGTCCCCAATGTATCAATCGGCTGGTTGCTAGTCACCTGAGTGGCTAGTTTGCTAGGGATCAAGCGAAGGGGTTACTCCTTGGGCTTGGCGTTAAGGGTGGTCACTGTCCCCGGGGGTAACTCCGAGCGTATAGGCTTCGGCTAGCACTAGGGTGGATGCCGAGGCTGGAAATGACCAGAGCCGGTAATTGCCTTCCCTTGTTGGGCTCCGTGGTGGGCGGTGCCGTTGGGTCTGAATCTTTTTTAATATCGTATGGGGTCTTCCAAACGTGGTCCCTTCAGTGGGCATCATCCTGAAATGAAAACTGTCAACCATTATTTTGATAATTATTTTATTATTAAACGTGTTACAAATGAAAATGAGTCTTTTAATTCAGTCTCACCATTTCTTGTTCAGAAAGCAATTGCAGCTACAGTTGGTGACGTTTCATCCATAAGAAAAATGCGTTCAGGTGATTTGCTAGTGCAGGTGTGTTCTAAAAAGCAAGCCCAGCAAATTGTCAAATTAAAAGCTTTAGCTACCATTCCAATAACAGTCAGTCCACATAATTCGCTTAATTTTTCAAAAGGTGTAATAACATGCGGGGAACTCTTCAATGTTCCTTTAGAAGAAATTACAGCAGAATTAAAATCCCAAGCAGTTACAAATGTTCGCCAAATAAATGTTAGACCGGATGGGCAACTCATCCCCACAAAGCATTACATCCTGACATTCCACGTCCCCCAATTACCCGAATACATATATGCAGGATACATTAAATTACCTGTTAGACGATATATTCCTCATCCTTTAAGGTGTTTTCAATGCCAACGTTTTGACCATTCTAAGGCTAACTGCCGCGGTACAGTCACTTGTGCACGCTGCACAGAAAAGGGTCACGACAGCCAGCAGTGTTCGGCACCAGAAAAATGCGTCAACTGCAATGGCAATCACACATCATTCTCTCGTTCATGTGAACGCTGGCAATTAGAAAAACAAATAACCACAACAAAAATTACAGAAAATATTTCTTATCCCGAAGCTAGAAGGAAAGTACTAGCCCAAACACCAAAACCTGGTCTCAGCTATGCCTCCGCTACTCAAAAATCCTTTTGCAAAAACTGTTTATGTTCAGATTGCTCAAAACGCAACTCTAGATCAAAACTTCCTAATAAGGTGTCTGAATCGGATACAGAAAACTCTTCAACCAGTCCCTCCGAACCTGTTAAACAAAAAACATCCAAACAGAAAGGAAAATCTAACAAATCCTTAAAGATAAAGCTATCTAAACGTGGCCTTCCTGAAAAAGATTTTGCATCAAAATTTAAAAAATCTCTTTCAAAAAATTCCGCAGCCCTGGGACTTGCAAATCAGGGTATTGTACACAAAGACTTGGCTTCCATTTTCGGCGCTTTACCTAAAACTCCTGACCTCATCTCTTTTAAATCGTCAGACGAAGAGGATGATTTGAAAATGAGCTGCGATACTTCGCAACCTTCTAACAGTGTTTTTAATTCCCCCTCTACTACAGGACTTTCTTAATGGGTACCTTTATTTCATGGAACTGTCGCGGACTTCGTTCCAAATTACCCGACTTTAAGTCAATTATTAACGATTTTCATCCTGTCTGCATTGGCGTTCAGGAAACCTTTTTGGCACCTGACATTCCTCTCAAATTGCTTGGTTTTAACTGTGTTAGAAAAGACGCAGAAAATGGACATCATAGTTCTGGAGGTGTATGTATTTTTACCTCTAATCTGTATCCAAGCACACCTCTCAATTTGCACACTTCCCTGCAGGCTGTGGCTGTGCAAGTGCATACACGAGTTTTGGTCACAGTCTGTTGCATTTATCTACCACCCAATTATGCCATTTTTCAAAAGGATCTCGATAATTTAGTGAATCAACTCCCTTCACCTTTTATTTTACTAGGTGATTTCAACGGCCATAGTACGCTGTGGGGTTCTGATAAGGCAAATTCTCGCGGGCGGCAGGTTGAACAGTTTATTACTAATAACTGTCTCTGTCTGCTCAATAAAGACGAGAAGACTTATTTTCACGAACCCACTCGTACCTTCCATAGTCTTGATCTGGCCATTTGTTCTCCAGAACTCTTGCCTTTTTTTACTTTTAAAGTCAGTACTGACTTGTATAATAGTGACCACTTTCCTATTATCGTCTGCCATGCTGATAGCGACGTTGGGAATTCAGGTTCTCCCCGTTTCCTACATCATCGGGCAGATTGGGGTAAATTCTCGAGACTAGCTGATATCACTGAGAAATTGGTGATTGTGGATGATATTACGGAAGCTTTAAAACTGATTATTGACGTTATAATAAATGCAGCTGAAAATAGTATTCCAAAGAGTTCCCCAAGTGTAAGAAGATTTCGTAAGCCATGGTGGAACGAAGCCTGTCGCGACAGTTATAAAAACCAAAAGAAACTCTGGAACAAATTTAGAAGGTGTCCAACGGTAGAAAATTTAGTAGCTTTTAAAAGATCCAAAGCCATTGCAAGTCGCATTCGTCATCGTAGTCAGAGGGAATCCTGGATTAATTTTGTTTCGTCCATCACATCCAAAACTCCAAGTAAAATGTTGTGGAATAAGGTGAAGGCCTCTAATAGAATTTATCGTGACTCTTCGATTCCTATTTTAAATACAGGAAATAAATCGTATTCATCCCCTTTAGAGGTTGCCAATATTCTTGGCCAAACATTTTCACGAGTCTCCGCTATTGATTCCTACAGTCCTGAATTTAAGGTGATTAAGCCCCTCAGGGGCTCACCTACTATAGGTGAGTACGGGTGTCCCAACCCCGAGGTTCCCAGGGATCTTTCCTCCCTTTATGTTTATCCTCCTCTACGCCTTCTGCTGTCTGCTTGATCCTTCTTTTCCCTCGACGGCAAGCGAGGGAGCTCTCCATGAGAAGCTGTCGCCACTCTGCTTGCTTCTTGCTTCTCATGGACAGCCAAAGTCCCCACGTGTTGGCCGTGCGTGGCAACCCATTTGAGAGACGGGTGGTGCACTGTGGTCCCCGGTGTATCAATCGGCTGGTACCTAGTCATCTGAGTGGCTAGACTGCTAGGGATCAAGCGAAGGGGTTACTCCTTGGGCTTGGCGTTAAGGGTGGTCACTGTCCCCGGGGGTAACTCCGAGCGTATAGGCTTCGGCTAGCACTAGGGTGGATGCCGAGGCTGGAAATGACCAGAGCCGGTAATTGCCTTCCCTTGTTGGGCTCCGTGGTGGGCGGTGCCGTCGAACCTGAATTTTTAAAATATCGTATGGGGTCTTCCAAACGCGGTTCCTTCAGTGGGCATCATTCTGCTTTTAAAAATATTACTCATCACTTTGATTCCTATTTTATCATCAAACGTCTGTCTGATGCAAACGAATCATTTAATTCTGTTTCACCGTTTTTGGTCCAGAAAGCCATCTCAGCAACAGTGGGAGATGTTTCATCAGTCCGCAAAATGCGTTCGGGTGATTTACTGGTTGAAGTTTGCTCAAAAAAACAAGCCCAGCAAATGATTAAATTAAAAGCTTTGGCAACAATACCAATTACAGTTTCATCACATGCATCACTAAACTATTCAAAGGGTGTGATAACATGTGGGGAATTATTTAATGTGCCTTTAGAAGAAATAGCGGAGGAACTAAAGCCACAAGGAGTAACGCATGTACGCCAAATAACAATTAAACGGGATGGACAACTCCTCCCCACTAAACATTATATCTTAACATTCCACAGTCACCAACTGCCTGAAAACGTATATGCTGGCTACATTAAACTACCTGTACGCCCGTATATCCCAAACCCTTTAAGATGCTTTCAATGCCAACGTTTTGGCCATTCGAAAGTCAACTGCCGCGGAACTATCACTTGTGCCCGCTGCGCAGAAAAAGGGCATGATTGCCAACAGTGCACAGCACCTGAAAAATGTGTCAATTGCAACGGCAATCATACATCGTTTTCCCGGTCATGCGAACGCTGGCAACTGGAAAAAAGAATAGTTGCAACTAAAACAAAAGAAAATCTCTCATACCCAGAAGCTAGACGACAGATCCTTTCCCAGACACCTAAACCTGGTCTTACCTATGCATCTGCGGTACAGAAATCATATTGTAAAAACTGTTCTTGTCCAAAATGCTCAAACCTTATTTCCAATGGAAAACTCTCCGGAAAAGCATCTGATTCAGACACAGAAAATTCAATTCCCAGTACTCCTGAACCTGCTAAATCACAACCTCCTAAACAGAAATCTAAATCTAATAAATCTCAAAAGCTAAAACTTTCGAAACAGGGGCTTTCAAGAAAGGAAATCTCTACAAAACTGAAAAAGTCCCTCTTACAAAATTCAGCTGCTCTCGGCCTGGCAAATCAGGGCAAAGTGCACAAAGATTTAACCTCCATTTTTGGTGGTATGTCCAAGAGCGCTGAGCTCATATCACTTCATCCATCAGAAGAAGAGGATGACGATTTTAAAATGAGTTGCGATATCTCGCAGCCCCTTAACTATCTTCCCAACCCCAATACTTCTGCAGCAAGAGCCTCTTAATGGGTACTTTCATTTCATGGAATTGTCGTGGCATTCGCTCCAAACTTCACGAAGTTAAGTCCATAATCAACAACTTTCATCCCGTTTGTCTTGGAATTCAGGAAACCTTTTTAACACCCAGCATTCCTATTAAACTACGTGGTTATAGCTGTGTGCGGAAAGATACAGACACAGGATTTCGCAGTTCTGGTGGTGTCTGTATCTTCACTTCTAACCATAATCCGAGCACTCCTCTTACTCTACAGACATCTCTACAGGCTGTGGCTGTACAAGTTCATGTACGAACTTTAGTCACAGTCTGCTGCCTTTACTTACCGCCCCATGAGGTCATTCGTCAACAAGAACTAGATAATCTGGTGAACCAGCTCCCCTCACCATTTATCCTACTGGGCGATTTTAACGGACATAGTGCATTGTGGGGATCAGATAGTACTAACTCTCGAGGGCGGAAAATTGAACAGTTTATTAATAATAATGCTCTTTGCCTACTCAATACTGAAGAGAGAACGTACTTCCATGAACCGACACGTAGCTTCCATACACTTGATCTGGCAATATGTTCTCCTGAAATCTTGCCGTTGCTGACCTTTTCAGTGAGCAATAATTTATACAATAGTGATCATTTCCCAGTTATTGTCTCATATGCTGAGCGAGGAAATATGACCGAATGTCCTCCACGCTTTGTATTCCAACGAGCAAACTGGGACTCATTTACGCATTCATCAAATATCACTCAGGTTATGGTTAGTATTCCAGACATAACAGAAGCAGTTCAACAAGTGGTCCAAACTATTATAAAAGCCGCTAATAGCACCATTCCCAAATCATCCCCACGTCTCCGAAAATTTCGCAGACCGTGGTGGAATAAAGCCTGCCACGACAGTCATAAAAATCAAAAGAAGCTGTGGAATAATTTTAGAAGATACCCAACAACTGAAAATCTTGTTGCTTTTAAAAGGGCCAAAGCGCTTGCTCGTCGAATTCGCCGTCGTAGTCAGAGGGAATCGTGGATCAAATTTATATCATCAATCACATCCTCCACTTCCAGTAGACACTTATGGAAGAAAGTAAAGGCTGCTAATGGGATTTATAGTGACACAACCATTCCTGTATTAAAAACAGGAACTGACATGCACTCTTCCCCAGTAGAAGTAGCCAATATTCTTGGTCACGCTTTCGCACAAGTTTCCGCAATAGATTCATATAGACCTGAGTTTCTGGCAATTAAGAATCACGCGGAGCGGCTTCCTTTACCTTTTAATAACCAACGTACTTATCCATACAACTGTAAATTTAGGATGTTTGAATTGGAAATAGCCTTATCTCAATGCCACGATACAAGTCCTGGACCCGATGGAATCACATATAATATGCTTCGCCATTTGAATAAATCTTCACTTTCCAATCTGTTATATCTGTTCAACAGAATCTGGACAGAACAGAAATACCCTTCACAATGGCGCGAAGCTATTGTGATTCCTGTCTTAAAACCTGGCAAAGAATCCTCGAATCCTCTGAACTACAGACCAATTGCTCTGACGAGTTGTCTCTGCAAGACCTATGAACGCATGGTAAATACTCGTCTAATCTATGAATTAGAGAGACAAGGATGTATCCCCCAGTGGCAGAGTGGTTTCCGTAGAGGTCGCTCTACATTTGATAATCTCATTTCATTAGAAACGCAGATACGCAATGCATTTGTCAGGAGAAACCACCTTGTCTCAATATTCTTCGACATAGAAAAGGCCTATGATCGCGCTTGGCGTTATGGTATACTTTCAACACTCTTTAACTTTGGCTTTAGGGGAAACTTACCCATTTTTATTGACTTGGACCTTAACACTGTTCGTGTTAAAGCAGTTGATACTTTTAATGTCCCACCCTGGGACATTCCACAGTTTTCGTACTTGAATCCTTTCATTGGATTCGAGAAATCCTCAACTTCTCATGTTGTTTTCCAACAGATTTTTCTCTACCATCGCTATCGGTATTCTTCTTTTGATCCGATTTTCACGGATGGCTCGAAATCGGATGGTCATGTCGGTTGTGGAATTATAATTAAATCCGATACAGTCGGTCATCGTCTTCATGATTGTTGCTCAGTCTTTACTGCTGAGTTGGTAGCAATTCTGTGCGCTCTCCAGAAAATATCACCTTCAACTCAGCGTAAATATATTATATACACCGATAGCATGAGTGCTTTGGAGACACTTTCACACTATCACAATCGGATGCATCCGATTGCGATTAAAATTTTATTTACTTTACAGCTTTTAAAAAACGATGGGTTTGAAATAAAATTCTGTTGGGTTCCAAGTCATGTCGGCATCCTTGGAAATGAGAATGCAGACTTGACTGCAAAATTTGCATTGAACATTTTAAGCATAGGGATTCCCTACTGCGATATTAAAAGGTCCATTGTTCATCGCATCTTCTATAACTGGCAAAAGTCATGGGATCTGCGGGTCGGAAATAAATTGCATTCCATTAGAACTGATATTGTTTCATGGCCTGTTCATCCTATACGTGAGATGGATGTTAAGTTGACTCGTCTCCGTATAGGTCATACACGCTTTACCCATAGACATCTAATATTTGGAGAAAATGCTCCTATGTGCAACAGCTGCCAAGTTCCTTTTACTGTTCATCATGTTTTAATTGAATGTCCAGTTTTTAATTCTCATCGTTCTTGTTTTTTTACATTGACTTCTTCCACATTACGAGACCTGGTGGGTGAAAAATACCACCCAAATATTTTTAAATTCTTAAGGGCTATTGGGTTTTTTACTTGTATATGAGAATTTTTATTATTCTGTATGTTTAACTTTCATTTCTAATTCATATATATTAACATCATTGTTTCAAACTGTTATGGTACAGGGTTTTAAATTTTGTTCTTTAATCATTGTTTTCATTAAACTAATTTGATTTAATCTCATTGCTCATGTATTTGTTGAACAAAGGACTACATTTTTTATCTTTTATAATTTTACCATTTGCTTGGCGCAGTATAGCCAAATCTGGCTCTTGCGCCAATAAACCCCACACAACCAACCAACCAACCAACTACCCATTTTTATACAAAACTTTTTATCACGTCGGAATTTTAGAGTTCGTGTCGGAAACTTTTATTCAGAAGATTTTATTCAAGCTGAGGGAGTTCCACAAGGAAGTGTCCTCAGTGTCACACTTTTTATCGTCCATCTGAGCCAAATTTTAACAATTTTACCCTCATCTATATATGCCAGTCTTTATGTTGACGATCTACAAATCTCATGTGAAGGAAGTAGTATGAACCTGATAGAACAGAAGATGCAGACTGCCGTAAATAAACTGATAGATTGGTGCGATAACAACGGGCATACTATCTCTGCGGAGAAGAGCAGATGCATCCACTTTTGTCGGAAAAGAAAGCTTCATCTCGATCCAAATATACACATTCGGAACAATCCAATTCCTGTGGTAAAAGAAATACGGTTTTTGGGAGTTATTCTCGATCGGAAACTCACTTTCCTACCACACATTTTACACCTGCGGAAGAAGTGTGAGAAATCCTTGAACATCTTGAAAGTTCTTTCTAGAACGTCTTGGGGAGCCGATCGAACATCTTTACTCCGTATTTATCATGCAGTAATTCTATCCCGAATTGATTATGGATGTATGGTGTATGGTTCCGCCTGTTCATCCGTTCTGAGGCGACTGGATACCATTCACCACTCTGCGTTGCGTATCTGTTCTGGAGCATTTCGGACTTCTCCGATTGAAAGCCTTTACATTGTTTGCAATCAGCTTCCTCTTTGTTTAAGGCGGAAAAAAATATCTGGATTATTTTATTTTAGAACACAGTCTGTTCTGAAGCACCCATTTAGAGAAATAATGCTACCAGTTGGTCTTCGTCGCCTTTATAATGCCCGCCCTTATCATATTTTACCATTTTGTGAAAGAGCCAAATTGCTCCTACATGAATCGGACCTTAATGCGGTTCGTGTTAAACCGGTTGATTGTTATTGTTTCCCACCCTGGGATGTTCCACAGTTCTCGTTTTTGAACCCTTTCATTGGATTTGACAAATCATTAACTGCTCCTGTTGTTTTCCAACAACTCTTTTTATATCATCGCGACTGGTATTCTTCTTTTGTGCCAATTTTTACGGACGGCTCAAAGTCGGCTGATTATGTTGGTTGCGGCATTATAATTTTGTCTGATACACTAAGCTACCGCCTTCATAGTTGCTGTTCAGTATTCACAGCCGAATTGATGGCAATTTTCTGTGCTCTTCAGAAAATTTCATCTTCTCCACAACGTAAATTTATAATCTACACCGATAGCATGAGCGCTTTGGAGACACTTTCACATTTCCATAATCGAATGCACCCTATTGCTATTAAAATTTTGTTTACTTTTCGATTACTACTGAATGATGGTTTCCAAATTCTCTTCTGTTGGGTTCCGAGTCATGTGGGCATTTTGGGGAATGAAAAGGCGGATTCAGCTGCCAAAGACGCAACTTTGTTTTTGAGCATTGGAATTCCATTTTGCGAAATTAGGAAGTATTTTAATAAACATATTTTTCTACTTGGCAAACGATGTGGGATCTTCAGACACATAATAAATTGCATTCCATCAAAAAAGACATTGGTATGTGGCCCGTTATCCCTGTACGGGAGATGGATGTCAAAATGACACGTCTCCGTATAGGACATACTCGTTTCACCCATAAACATCTTATATTTGGTGAAAATGCGCCTACTTGCACCAACTGTCAAGTTCCTCTCACTGTTCATCACATTTTAATTGATTGCCCTGTCTTTAATTCTTATCGTGTCCGTTTTTTCACTTCATCTTTAACACTACAAGACTTGGTGGGTGAAAAATATCACGCAAATATTTTTAAATTCTTAAAGTCTATTGGGTTTTTTACTTGTGTATAAATTTTTTTATTCTTCTATCAATGTTTAACTTCCCTTTTCAGTTCATATTCATTATCATCATTGTTTCAATCTGTTATAATACAAGGTTTTAAATTTTTTCTCTAATCATTATTTCCATTAAACTA
>JAOUZG010003412.1:0-10283 GCA_026289955.1 Argiope argentata
TTTAAAAATTAAAAGAAAAAGAATGCAAAAATATTTTACTACTACTGATTATCAATTGCTTTTTGTTCGTTGTTTCTTTGAAATAACGTCATCTCCAAGTTCGTCTAAGATTTCTTACTTTTAAATAATTAATCTCACTCTCAGAAGATTATCATTTGGTGCTTTTCTAAAAATTCTTTTTCAAATCTAACTGTCGCCCTTTTGTAATATATTTTTATTTGGTATCTTTATTAATTTTAATTCTTTAATTGGATTAATGATTTTGATATTGCAAACGATGAAGAAAAATTTTCTCTTGCATTTATTGTTCAAAAAATATCACATTTCCTATTTATTTCATTTCATAAAATCACGTGATGAATATTATATTTTTCTGTTTTATTTTTGGTAGTAATTAATTAATTTTTTTAAATCAGAACTTCTGAAAATGTGATGGCAACATATTATTAAATGCTGATTTTTTGATATCTCGTGAAGATAAAATTTTATTTTTATTTTATGCGAAATAAATTGTTGAAAAATACGATTAAATTAAATGTTTAAAAATCCATTAAAAATAGAATTTTAATTTATAGGTCGAAACATCAGTATCATTTAAAAGCTGATTTTTTTAGCTTTAACTTGATGAAAAATCAATTTTGTGCAGTAATATTTTCGGTAGTTATCGCGGAAAAAAAGTTAAAATTTCACTTATTTTTTAATTAATTCAAGTTTTAATTAAAAATTCAGAAAAAGAGCTCCGAGGTGCACATTCCCGGCCCTCAAGTTTTACAGGTACCGAATTTGGTAGCTGTAGGTCGAACGGTCTGGCATGTAGAGCGCCAACACACACAGACATTGAGCTTTATTATAAGTAAAGTTTTTTCCTTATTTTTATTTAGTAACAAAAGCCTCTATCGATATGTTTAAGAACAGTGCCTAGTTAATTAAAAAAAATTAAATATAAATAAAAAATAAGAAATTGAAAGTTTAGATTATATATATATATATATATATATATATATATATAGGATGCCCCAAAAGGTCGTTTACAAACTTAACATGCTGGTTTGTCATACCATAATGAACAAGATTTATATAGGAAATTGTGCCCGAAAACTCAAACTGTGACAGCTAGAGGGCTATAAGTGCAGGTTTAGATGAGGAGAAAAAAATGATATCGACAACGGTGTTAATGTGATTTTTATTATAAAACATCATAAAATCACAGCGAAGGTTCAGAATTCTTTCCATTCGCCACAATGCACGTTTCGCAATGTCGGCGAATGAATTCATGCACCCGTTCAAATTGGCCAAGAGTGTCACCGACACGTGCTGCCGCTTCCGCGATTCTGGCGATAAGATCCATGCCCAATGTTACGGGTGTTTCGCACACCATGAATTTCATGTGCCCCACAGGTAGAAATCCAGGGGAATCAGGTCTGGGGATCGCGGCAACCATTGGACTGGTTCGCCTCTACCTATCCAGCGATTAGGATAAGTCTTATCGAGGTATTCTCGAACAGCGTTGCAAAAAGCATGAACAAAACATGACTGGGCTGACTTCTATTAGGGAAGCGCTCAAGGTACATCCTTGCCGCGTTTCGTGCCTTTCCATCAACGGCTCTATATACGTAATGCATGTCGGCCATTTCTGCGTTACTAAACTAATTCCTCCTTCTCCTGCATAGTCCACGCCTGAAATGATTGTTTTTCCCACTCTCCCGTTTTCGTGCAATTATCGCCCTCTTTCGGTCGCAGTTTGAATTTTCGGACACAATTTCCTATTTAAATCTTTAAATCTTGTGCATCATTATATGATAGACCAGCAAGTTAAGTTTGTAAACGACAAACGACATTTTGGGACATCCTGTATATATATATATATATATATATATATATATATATATATAAATAATTGATGCACAAGATTTAATAACACCAAGAATTGTTCATTGGGCTGACAAACACGCTCACGATGTGGCATCAGTGCCTTTACAAGAAGCCAAAGTGACCGTGTGGTGCGGCATCGTTAGCACATTTGTTTTCGGTTTCGGTCTTCGAAGAGGTCACAAGCACAGGTTTGAAAACGTGCCCTGTCAAGATTGTTCGGTATAAATCCATGTTGCAGAATTACGTTATTCTTGAATGCAGCAACAAAAAGTCATTAGTTACATTATATGAATGCTTGACCATTGCTGGAACAACATTTTGGGGATAGATTCATCTCTCATAACTTTGCAGCTTAGTGACCGCCACTGTCTCTCGATCTTCCTGCAATGAATTTCTCGTTCTGGGGTTATCTGAAATTGAAGGTGTACACGCCTTAATTTTCGACAAGATATATTAGAGTTGAGAGATGTCATTACATGTGAATTTATTCAGATTCCTCCTTTATGTTTATTCAGCATTGTTGTCCACAATCTCCCGAAAGTAATGCGCTGTCTTCTGTGAAGATGAAAACATTGAAAACCTGTAATTATAACTTTACATTCCAATAAAAGGCCAGTAGCCGAGTAACATGCCCACAATACTAAAAGTACATGCCAGATGTTATCTGCCTTATGAAGCTAGTGCCATATACATACAAACTTCGAAATGCACATTTTCTTTTCAAAAGTGTACATGTTTCAATATTTTTTATTCCTTTATCTAACAATAAACAAACACGTACACACACACATATTATGAATTTCATACAATCGTCTAAACGTTAAAATGAATTCAACAGCGCTTTAAAAAGGTATTTTGAAAGGTTTAAATCATTTCAATAAAATTTTATCTGAGGATAATTTCCAATCCTACGCATTGAATTCAATTGAAATTAGAATTATTATTTAATTAATATGCAGAAATAATTATTAACTGACGTGTACAATCATCTCGAGAGATTTAATGCTTGTTGGCATTTCCTTAAAATAGTGAAAATGCATGCAACGTATCTCTATTCCTTCGAGTTGTTAATCTCCGACAGTTGCAAGTATTCCTTAGTAAATACTGAAATATGTTGATTTGCTGGATTTGGCTTTAGGTTTCATCCGAAAATTCTCAAATTAATGATATAAATCGAAATTATCGATAGACAAACATTCATGAAATCCTAATTTTACAGTCAGAATTATTTTGCACCTATTTTTTGTATTTTATTCTTAAGTATATGGAATATTCTATCTGTGTAGATAATAATCAATCGAACAAATTCTTTTAGACTGAGGACAATATTTTAATACATTTATTTTAGATGTACACACATATAAATATATGTGTATATAATAGATTGCCCTTCCCTCCTAGTTGTAGCCTTGTAAAGAGTATTTTTATTGTGTTGAAACATTTATCAAAGACTTGGCAGCAAGATTTAGTGTGCCTAAAATCATAACTACAGATCGTAGTTCACAATCTATTTCAAGCATTTACTCAATATTTAAATTCGCAATTCGAACGACAAGTTGCCTTTCTGCTTCAAATGACAGGGTGGAAAGATTTCATCGATAGTTGAAAGATGCTGTTAGATGCTCCTGCCTTTCCCACCACGTTAGATGATCATCCTGTTAATGGTTATGCTAGGTATCAGAGTTAGCCTCCCAGAAGACTTGAGGTTTCCCCCCGAAGAACTTTCCTACTTCCTGGTGAGTTCTTTCGCTCCTGCAAAACTAGTTTTACAATTCCAGAATTCATACATCAGTTAAAGACCAGCATTCTGAATTTGCAGCCAGTTCCTGCTTTAAATCAAGTGAAATATAAGATATTTTTGCACAAATATTTAACTTCAACGACTCAAGTTTTTATCCGAAAAGACTCAATTCGCTGACCCCTTAAGGTATGTGCCTACACTAAAATACACGTTTTCATGAAAATTATCGAATTTTTTATTACTTGCTCATTTTTTAGCCCAAACATTTAAGATTTCAAAACTGTTTCATTTTTGTTCTTACGTTAATTAGAAGCAAAGTTAAAACCTAATTAATAAACCGGACTTTTTGCAGCCGGAAGTGGGAATTTAAAGGGACGCAAAAATGTAAACAAAACGTTTACACGATTATTTTGTGACTTTTAAGCGGTAAAAATGTCAAAATCTGTTTTTAAAATATAAATAAACATTCCTTTTTTCATTCTTAACTATTCTTTTAAAATCTGGCAGCAGTTTTTTTTATTTAAGTTTTAGTAACTGAACGGCAATACTATTATCATTTGTAGCTTGTTTACACGCATAATTCAAAAGCGTTTTTCTTGTGTGCAGAGAGTTCGCGTTTGGAGGCGGTGAGGTTAGGTCGTAGTGTTGGAGCTCCCTCCGAAAACTGCTGTCTGGCTGCGTTTAGGTCACCATTTCAATTTTTTTGGCTGGTTTGTTTCTTGTTTTTCTTGTTGGTTCTACAATTCTTGTTTCAAGTTTTTCAGGTAAGGTTGAGAATTTTTTCTTCTTCCTTGTTGCTCACTTTGTGAGTTTTGCACTTTGAAACTGTCGCACTCTTCATTTTGTGTTCATGATATGCTAGAAGAAGATTCGCATTCAGAATACCGAAATCCATTGACTCCCATGGCACCGGACAGACTCTATTTCAGCGAAAAAACAAAGGAGGAACTTATACATTCACTTAGTCATTATAAGTACAAAGAAATGAATATTACTGTATCAAATAAAACGGAAAAAGAACGTATGCCAAAATATAATCCTGCTGAACTACATGCATACATTAAATCGAAAATCCCTGAACATAATAGTATAACAAACATGCGTTATACACGTCAAGGTAAAATCATGTTTACCACGACGGATACTACTTGTGCATCTAAATTGTTCTCATTAAACAAAATCTTAAACTCTCCGATCGCTACGGATATTATATGGGAAAATTTCACATCGCGATTCTTGATTTCGGACATCCCGACATCTACATCGCTTGAAGAGTTAGCAAATGAGCTTAATGAAAATAATAAATTAATAATCACGCATATGCGTCGTTTTATTAAAGCCAATTCTACTAATGACATATCACCAGTCCTTGTTACAATATTAGGAACAGAGCTTCCAGAATATGTCCACTTATGGTTCATACGGCAGAAAGTTAGACAATTTATTGATCGTCCGAGGCAATGCTTAAAATGTTTTTCCTTTTTTCATTCTGCTCGCACATGTCAAAAATCGCAAATATGTCCTCAATGTGGTATATCACATGTTGGTCCTTGCCAAACTCCTGCCAAGTGCATCAACTGTGAAGGTCCTCATTCAGCACAATCACAATCGTGCCCACATTATATTAAGGAGCAAAAAGTTTTGGAACATAAATCCCGAAATCATATGACATCAGGAGAAGCACGACGCACTCGCAGCAGATCGACTAATGAAGAATACACAACAGTGGTCAAATCAAATTTGTGCAACTCCAACTTGGAAACATCACTCACGCAAAAAATGGTGCAGATGGCTCAAACAATGCTGGAGAAAATGAACAGCAGACGGTTGGCCTAGTAAAAATGCTCGAATCATCTTTTGAAGCTCTTCTCCAGCCCATTTTTAACCTAATCTCGCAGATGGACACTGTTACATCCTCGCCTAACAGAAGGAGACCTTCTGCTCAAAATAAAGGTGCTAAAAACTCTTCGAGGCAAGCTGATTCAGGAGGGTCATGATATTGTTCAGCCTTTGTTGCTGTTTTTTTGTTGTTTGTTGGCTTTTGATTTCTCCTTCCAAGTTGTCTTGGTGTGTTTGTCCTTTTTGTTTAATTTTGGGGACTGATCTCTTCCCCCCTTTTTTTTTCTCGTTTTCTTTAACTTATGAGTTTTCTTCAGTGGAACTGTAGAGGTTTAAAAAATAAAAGAATTCCCCCCTTTCTCTACTGCATCTTTCTGGATTTTTCAGGAAACCTTTTTCAAAGAAGATGATTTTGTTTCCCACAAGGGTATGCAATTTTTTTCCTTCCGTCGTTCAAATCGTCCAGGTGGAGGATTTTTAACCCTCTAAGGGTTATACACGTATTTCTATGTAGCCGCAAGACGTCACGGCAAGGTCGCTGCACGTATTTTAACGTAGGCTAAGAAACGACGCTCTTTCGTTATGCACGGATAATAACGTAGGAGGATGTCGGTTCTCCAAGTGTTGCCGACGCATTTTAACGTATTTCTTTCCCCCAACAAGTTTGGACATCTTGATGGATCAGAGGGGAGTCAACACAATGGTTGTTTTACGACCATTTAAGAATGCCAAAGGAACTGAGGGCTCGAAGGGTCCTTCAGGGCAAAAGGGCGTTGTGAATGGTGTCGGCGTAAGAGAGGAACAAGATCTTGTTGAATAAAACAGGAACAAAATTTTTTCTCTAATTGTGTGTCCCATAAGCGTCTGTGTGTACTTAGATTTAATTCGCATTTAGTCTCAATAGTATTTCTTGGATAAAGCTTGTTTGAACGAAATTTTGTTTTAAAGTTCCATTGAATTTTTATTCAGAATGCAATTTTATGCTCTCTTGTTATTAAACATCGCATTGAAGCATTAGAAACTCAGAAGGAATATATTTGAAAAACTGCTATCAATATATAATTAATAAATAAAATATATTTCGCATTTACAATTAAACTATTTTTAAAATGCAAATTTATGTTTTTTACTCTAATCTCTACCTCTAATTATTTTTCTTCGCTCAAAGTAAACAGATGCAATAGAATTTTGTGTTTTAAAGTGGCCTAAATTTTGAAGAATATAATAAAGTATACTGTTATATTGTTTCTCTTTTCAAATTTATATTGTGTAAAACCATGGAATTATGTGTTCGATTTTTTATAATGCGACTACTTTTTAAAGTTCTATAATGAAAAGAATGAAATAATCTCTTTCAAATTCATAAAAGAAACAATAAAAACATTTTTTTAAAAAAATTATTTATATCTGGGAAGTTTAGTTATTAATGTTTAGATATTTATTAATATTAGTAACAATTAATATTTTAACTTTTAATACTTGGTTATAAGTATTAATACCTTGATGTAGATTAAAAAAATAGCAAAATAAAATAAATTAAATGTTTGAAAATTTTTAATTGATAATATTTTAAAAGTTTTGACTCTGTAAACTATCTTAACATATTTTTTTATTAGTTTATCAAAGAAGATACTTTTCTTAGATAAAACGGTAGATCTATAAAATAAATTTAAAAACTCAAAAACTCTGTATTTATTTTACAGTTTTTTGAAGCAAAAGAGACTTCTTCATTAGAGGCTGAAATCTGAATGGATAAATAACATAACCTTTGATAAATCTTGAGCAAAAGGCCACACGACTTTTAATTACATGTTTTTAAGAACGTACTAATTGAAAATACTACAAATAAAGGCTTCAATGTTGCGTGAACTATAAACTACTTATGAATATGGAAAAGTTTTAGAGTTCATAGCTGGGGCTTGAAATCATAATCTGTTATATACTAATATCAAATAAATGAATTTACAATACTTTACTCAAATTTTGGCAGGTGTTTCTTATGGAAGAAAACTTCATAAACTTCACACTTTGGTATGGATCGATATTAAAAGATGTCAGGCCCAAACTTGAAAACAATTTTTATCAAGATTTTATTATTATTATTATTATTATTAAAAGTAATCTAAGGATTTACAATCATGATAAAAATCAATGATAGTATTAATCTTCATATTTTCTCATATGCTTATGCAGTATAGCGCTATCCGTATTTTTTAGTATAGAAACAATTATGAATTTTGAATCTTTTATATTGGAGCGAAAATTCGATATTTTTTGCAGTAAAGATGTCAAAGCAACGTACCAAACTTTATTTGTCTATTTTTTTTGTATTTGGAAATAATTTCTCAAACACTCACGGAAAGACTTACTCATGGATAATCAATATTTTGACACATTATATTTAAAAAATTTAATACAAATCTACATTTTGATAATTTTGTGCGACACGTATAATATATCAAGGTATTTCCGTTTTGGAATATCATGTATACGAAACACGATTTTTATATACAGATTCAGGCATACAGATTTCCTATCAACTAGTTTCATCTAATATTTGACTCAAGATTACATCTAACTTGTTTACAATTAATTTAAGAAAATTGTAATATTTTTACTTACGAGAAAGAAAGAAATTAAAAATTTCACAAATTCTTTGACTGAAATGATTTCTAGTGAATGCTCTGCCTTTTTAATTCTGGCTATTGAATTCAGAAAAGCTTAAAAACAGGATTAAAAAAGATTCAGGGACTTAAAGTGTTTTTTAAAAAAAGGGATTAAGCCATATCCAATATGCTACATTGAACTGAAATTTGAGAAACAAATGTTTATTTTTAAGTCAATTATATAAATAATTACTTGTTTAGCAAATTTTCCAAATATTTTAACGTTTCTAAATACTGAATTTGTTAATGTACGTTATCTTGTTTAATATAAAATAGTTATACATTTTCAGTTCTTATCCTGCTTTCTAATGTTATTTTAAAAGTTAGTTATTTAATTAAAGGTAATGTTATTTTAAAAGTTAGTCATTTAGTCTCCATCATGTTTCTTAAGTGCAGTGTTTAATTTGGTACTAAGATGCATCAATTACTCAATCAAGTTAATTTTTTTTCTTCCTTTGTCTCTTGGAGATAAAGGAATATTTGATAAACTATGAAAATTAAGTATCAAGCGTTGTGGATGGGTACGATTTGCTTTCTTTCAGCATTTTATTTATTTCAATTCCTGCTGTTAGCTCACACTCCCCCTTTATATATCTTGTTTAAATTTTCTATTGTTAATAAAATACTTTTTATTCATCCTATCAAGTACAAGTAACTTTTTTAAACTTTGTAGGGGATGACATTTGACGTTAATACAGTTTTTTCAAATATTAATCAATTAATTTTTTTATTAATTAATTAAAAACTAACTTTCTCGTCAAAAATTCGACTACATTTCTCCATCGCTAAATAAGTAACGAATTCAGTTTGATTTCCCCCTACGCCAATGAGATTAGGTTAAACATATTTTCAGCAGATTATTTTAAACGATTGTGTTTATTTTCGTAATGTTTGATGCAGTTAAACATTGTAAATTAATCGGTTTTTTCGACTCATTTTAAAGTAGTTTCGAATTAAAATAATTGAGAATAAATACATTAGAAATTTCTAATCTGTATTGCACTACCCAACTGGTGTAGTAAAATCACGCATTTTGAGAAGTCACAATTGGTTTTGAATAATCAATTGCAGTTGAAAATTCAATGCTAGTAGAAATTTTTGATCGATTATTTATAGTAATTGTAATTATCAGGTCGGGATAACCTGGTTGGTAGGCGTTAGTTTCGCATCCCTTAGGCTGCAAGTTTGAGCCCGCCAACCGAAGACTTTCCGTATATATGTGTGTGTGCGGTGAACGTTACATTTGTCGTGGTCACAAGTCCTCCATGTCGAGAGTGATGTTACAATGCGTACTGGAGCAGAGGTGATCGTTCTCTGTTCTTGATCTAAATTACGATCTATAGATGAATGAATGCAGTCCCTCCCATAAAAAGTTTTTTTGACGTGTGTGAGCTAGAAGTCAGACTTCTGGACTCGGGTGCTCAACGGTCCATACTATCAAAAGTTATTACACCCCTCCTTCCGTTGTAAAGCGGAACACAAAAATAACAACAACAATTGTAATAATTTAATAAAAAGTAACTAAAATAGAATTTTAATCTCGAGGAAACACCAGGCCCGGAAAGCCTGGTTGGTTGGGCGCTGGATTCATATCTTTTTGGCTGCGAGTTCAAACCCGCCAGTTGAGGATTCTCTTTGTTGGCGTGATACCGCCATCAACTTTAAATTAGAAAGGGGGAAAAAAGGAAACGAATGAATATCAACAAACAAGAATAACAGTCCAACCCCATATGCAGACAGAAAAATGGAAAATTGCCATTATTATAATTATTTGATAAAAATTAATTCAAATAAAGAAATCTTTGCTGACATAAGAACGAATTGATTTTAAAAAATTGTTTTTTATATTACTTGTTTATAATCTTCTTTCTCTGAGTGCCGAGAAACATGAATACCGAGCTTCTGCAACATGCGAATGACTTTGTATAAAAAACTTAGGCGACAAAACTTTACGAAAACCAGTTCTATAATACGTGATGTTAATAATTTACTGTAAGGAACATCAAGAATTATGAGGCTTTAAATAGTTAAATGAATATTATAATAAAGTATAACTATAGTTCATAAAATTTTAATTAATCTATGTTTTTAAATTATTCTTGCAAGTAATATGTAAAAAAAATCCAGTTATATATATATATATATATATATATATATATATATAT
>JAOUZG010003413.1:6500-17191 GCA_026289955.1 Argiope argentata
GATAAATTTATTTCATCAAAGATTGGAATAAAAAAAAGTGGAAGTGAATGTCATTCCTGCTTTTATGTTTATGCTCCTAATAACTCAAAACGCTGTCTTTTGAGAAAAGTTATTTGAAATCTACAAAAATGTTTGGATTAACAGATCTTCTAACAATGGATAGCTCATTAATAAAAAGTAAAATCTCTGGGAGCCCAACGTAAGCAGAGATTCAAGATTCATGACATAGATAAGGGATTTAAGCCTCCGAAATAGGCCGGGCATATTTCGGAAAACCTTTCAAGACGGCATTTTCTAATAAAAACAGTAAGGCACTTTTCGTTTTAATATACTATAGAGCGAAAAAATGTCTAAAAAGGAGATTATATACGAATCGAAAAATTCTATAATGGTAGTAAATGAAAAAATTTAAATAATCTTTACTTAATCGTTAATTTAGGTTTAACATACTTTTTAAGAAACATAAAGTTTATCTAAAATATTTTCATAGCGCTATGCTCCAAAAACAATTTTGAAAGTTTTAACTAATAGTTATTAATAAAATAATACAAAAACCCCTTTTATTTGGTAATAATATTGGAAGACATGAACATCAATTTTCGTAGATAAATCTACAGAATTTCCTATCTTACATCAATTAAATCTAGTTTCATATTCGAATAAACTTTAAATACGGTGTATTCTTCTAGATACTTGATTTCGTTTACATCTCCTTCCACCTAAATGAACTGAGTTTTATGTGAAATGGCGGACGGTATATAATTCATTTTTTATAATATCTTCCAATTTCATTAAAGAAGAGTTGAATTGAAGTACATCTGTGCAAATGTTCAATGAAACAATTGTACCGCGGTCATTTAATGGGTGTCATTCGAAGATAAACAATTTATACATTGTGCACGTTAGCATTACTCACAGCAAACAGAGTTAGTTATTAGAATGCTGAGGGCTTCGTGAAATTTGATGAAAGTAATAACTCTCTTTAAAAAAATTTCTACTTTAAAATTTTTTCACAATATGCAAATTTTATTCTTTTTATCCTTATCTTATATCTGGAATACATTGTTCGTGAGTTTCTATTATTTCCAAAATTGATTTTTTTTAATGAGTTCAGTAATTTCCTTCAAATTATAAACTTCTTTCAGATTTTGATTGCTGAAGGCAAGACACATCTACAGGATGTTTCTTTGTCTGTCTGGCTAAGTGTAAATGAACATAATAGCTATAAAGCGTAGCAACCTAGATAAATAAAAATTTATTTACCAGTTTTATAAAATAAATGTCGATTTATATCAAATTTTTTTAAATATTCCATTTAAGGTGTTGGCCAAATATTCTGCCTAAGAATTGATCGCATGTTAGTATGATCTTTCAAGTACATACAAACGTAATAATACAAAAATGCAATAATTTAAATTAATGAGATTCGGTATGTGATCCTGATACTAAAAGTATGCATCAAATTTTGGTTTAAATAATTCAAAACAGACTTCCAAAGGGCGTCTCGTTTTTTCTCTATTCTATTATAAGGTACAAAACGCTTATGCTGATTAACTAAATTACAAATATGATTACAAGGGGCGTTCATGCTCTTGAAGATCCACAAATTTGTATGGAGGGAAAGCATTAAGACCTTTACTAAAAAGTAGGCAATGAAGTTCCATAAAAACCATTCTCGTTGGTGACAGCTAACAGGTGTATATTTAACTTATGATTTAAATCTTTGCATGGTTTAGGTGTTTTTTTTTTTGTTGCTTTTTCTACTTACAAACTTCAAATGTCATTTACATTTCTAATGGATCTGGAACCGATGAATAGTCTTCTAGAATAACGATAAAATCACACATTTTTATGAGCACATCGACAATCATTTCTTTGTTATGCAACTCCAGCAACTCTATGACTTCCTTATAATCCATTTATTGCTATAATTGGATGGTAAAACTTGTAACTTCACACATAGGCGTCCTGAAGCGTTTCTGAATAATTTTTAGTTCTGGTCCGCATCTAGTTCATTAGCCTAATCCATAATTTTTTGAATAACAAATATTTTTATTATTTTTATTTTTAAATCATTTGTTCCAAATCATTGTCATTTCAATCACGCTGAAAAATCTTCATCATTGTTAATACAACAATAATAAATAATAATGGTAATAATATTTAATTTAATGAAACAATTAAAATGAATAGAAATATAATTTAACTTTCGCGAGCACGTAGTGCTTGGCCGTTCAAGATATTATGCCCTGGCATGATACATTGAAATACGCATAGCATATTTCATTTTAGTCTTTTATTTTATTTTATTTAAAATATTTTTCTTCATTTATTTGTTTAAGTAAGAGGATTTCTAAGAAATTTGAATTAAAATGTTATTTCCTTAAAACGGCTGTTTTAATTCCATATTTTTTCAATAGATGGAGTTAGTAGAATGAAGGTGATTAAAGCACATCACTGAGCATTGAAGCGAAACTCTTTTGCCTATTTCTTTCTATGGCTCAGAAATTTATTGCCAGTCGTCTTTTGTCTCTACATTCGTGAAATTATAGCTTAATGCTGCCATCAGGTATGCAATTATCTTGATTGGTTTCTCAGTAACTTTTAAAATGAATTTTTACATGTGAGAAAAACCATTAACGAAATAAAATCTTGTCGTTAATGGTCAAATGGGAGTATACGTCTCTTGAAATATAAATTCCCATTGAGTTAGCTGTAGGGATTGAAGGTCGCGGTACGAACCTGCGACGTTTGGGCCTGTAGCCGAGTAATATACCGATCAAGCAAAAGAGACCCTTCAGCTCGAAGGATATTATTTGGCTTATAAGGCTGAAGCTACATATCCATTATTGATAAAAATATTGTTACAAATGAATAATAAAAAGTAAGAAATGTATTAAAACGTTAAAGACCCAATTATTGCTTCTTTTTTTTAAATTTTAAATGTGCTTTATGAATTCCAAATAATAGTAACTGAGTTATTAAAGTAGTTAAATAAAATATCATTTTTGTGTTACTAATTTATTGCCAGATTTATAAACCATATTAATAAAACAGATTTCTGTTGAATTTTAACAATATCAGTAAATGTTTTACTATATTTGATGTAGTTAGTATATTTGTATTAAACTTTATTTCTCATCTAAACTGTGCTAAAATAATTTGATATTATATGAATTTAAATTTATATCATTAATCAGTACTTCAGAATTATCTGAATAAAAATAAAAGATGACAATATGAAAATTTCCTCATCGATACTTTCTTGCTTGTTTATTTTCTCTACTCCACACGCGGGTTATTTTACCTTGCTACCCGGCTTGACTCTTAGCCTTTGACTACTGCTACTCTGTATACAATGTGATTCATTTTATGTTTTATTACTAATAAAACTTTAAAAAAATCCTTTTATGTTTTTTATTTCAATAAAACAAGCAGAATTTATTGTCATTTATAAGCAGAGAATCAGGTAATGTGTTTTTCCCTTTGAATTTCAATGATTATTAAATTGCTCTCTTTAAATTTTTAATTTAAATAATTTTTAACTTGCCTGCATATATATGTAGATAATTTTTATAACTATTGAATCATACTCTTTTTTGAGCGTTGACCTTCTTTATTTAGTCGCAACTAATTTTTATGAAGAATTTATGTAAATGAAAAATACTGCTGTTGCATCATTATTAAATAACAACTCAGATGCCCATTTATTCACGAATAATACAAATGTAAAATTAATTATCATAACAGGGTAAATTGCTGGTCTTATATAGCTCAGATAACTTAAACGATTTATTTTTAATTCAGATTTATTGAAATTTTACTGTTTGAAGCAATGTATAAGAAAACTGAATGTTTAGTCAAAATGTGTCTATTTAACTTAATCATGACGTATCAGTATTTTGGAATGATTTATTATAGTTTAGTAAAAAGATAGAATGATGTGGATTGTTTTGCAAATTAAATTACTTGATATCTACAAGCATCATGCCAATTTTCTTGCAGATGTTTTTGGTTTGTTTACTAATGCTAAAATTGAATTTTGGTTCATAATAGCTGCATATTTTTTGTATTTCTGTAGTACTTAAAAATTTTAGCTGTTGTGCCACCTGTGCATCAAATTATGTGCATTCAAAACTTATTATATAAAATTAATTTATTCATAGATATTTTAATTTTAACAAATTTACTAAATAATCTATAAACATGGCAAATGTTCCACTTAGTTTTAATTGTGTTAGCACATTTCCACAATATGAGGTATAAATTGTACTGATTACAAGATAATTAATATATTATTTATTACAAGATAATTTAGGGATCATTTATATTAATAAGCTTGAATTGATATATTTGATGGAAAAGATCAGTGTTTTTTTCCTCTAAATTTATTTAAATACCTAAATATTGACTCCTGATGTGACAAACTTTGATATTGATAGTTTTCTTTTTAAAATATTTACAAAACCACTGGCAAAATTCTATAAAAACTTTTTTATATCTTTCATACCAGATCATAGCAATGGATGTTGGCACTAATTATAAAGCAAACACTAAATTTTCCAATGAGCTAATGATTGGAGCTCTAACAATAAAAATAATTACCTCTCTCCCTTCCAACTATCTGTTGCATTTCCTTATTAGTGAATATATGTCTGTCTGTAGATATATGGATAGATAAAATTCCCTCAAAATAACAAAATCTCTTGTACTGGTTTCTGCATTACAATTGTTTAAGAATTTATTTTAATATCTTATTTCCCCACATGCAGGAATCACTATTTTTTACATGATACTTTTTTTAATCCATATTATCATTTATTCAAAACATAATTATAAGTGATATATAATATCTGACCTTGATGATAGTATAAATCAAGGTGCATAATATAATTGTACTAATACAGCTCTATTTAGAATGCTATTACAGGTACTTGGGAATTAACCTGTCAATGCTTTCAAAAATTCGCCAATCCTATTACTATATTTTTATACTACTTTTTGGAAATAATATTAAGTTTAGAGAAAATAGTCACCAGGATAATCCTGAAATACCCTATTACATTCAAATATATAATTTCCATGTTAGAAAAGGATCCTAAACATGAATATATGCTCAAAACTAAATTGTTTAACTATATGGAGATTTGATAATACCAAAGTTGTTTAGTTATATTACTGTAATCAATCCAATCATTCACAGTTTTTTAGTGAGTGAAAGCTCAAATTAAGAATAAGTTAATCTCAATAGGAATTATTACTCAATAGTGGTGTAGATTTTTTTTTGGAGCTATACTTCATATATTCTAACTTAAAGGCTTTAAATGTTATAAATCATCATGACATTTGATGCTCTGAATACTAACAGCATGATACGATATTTTTTATTAATAGAGTTTAAGAGTATATTAGTGCTTATTTCCTTATTAGATTTTATCATAAATTAAATACAACATATTAACAGACATTTAATATATATTTCAAAGATTATTTGTAGAATTGACCTATTTTATTAAGAATTCTTTTCTTAATTTTCATGATGCATTTTTCATACATAATTACAGGATACAAGTATAAATATAATAATATCATATTTTAGAATTTGGATATAATTTTATAAAGATAAATTATTATTTTTTAGAATGCTTGGAGGAAAAGTGAAAGGTATTTTCTCATTAAGTTGGGGCATTTTTCATCATACAAATGTTGTCAAGTACCGAAAGGTTTGTACTTGTAAGTAATTTTGGATTTTTATTTTGATCTTTATTACTGATGTTGAAATTCAGAAAATTCATATTACTGATATGAAATTCACATAAAAATATTTAGAAAGTTGTTTTCAGATTAGGCATTACTTTCATTGAAGCTGAGTAGTTACTTGAGTCTACTTAAGGGAACTTGTTTCAGTATGATATAAATAATATTGCAACTGATTAATAATTCCATTGTCAATCATAGGGCAAAAGAAAATGGTTGCACATATTTGCAATTAATAAGCAAGTCCCTAAATATTTCTAAATTAGTTTAAGGTAATATTCAAATATTAATTTCATATTAGCATATAATTTTTTTGCAATTAATCATTGGTATGAAGTTTACAATATCTGAAATATGATTGTCACAGATTAACTAATGAACACTGTAGTAGAAAATGTTATGCACATTATTAAAACAGTGCTTAGGAAGTAAATACATTTTTTTTGTATTTTTAGATTTAATTATAAATTTTCATAAAAAGTTTTATTTTATTTATTTATTTTTGCAGTTTTCAACAGTTTTATAAAATTCATGAATACTCTAAACAAAATTAATAGTTTGTCAGCTTGAAACAAAGTGATCCTCTAACAAACAAAAAAACATGCTAAATGCAATGTAAAAGTGATGCTGAAAGAGAATACGAGTAATACCTTTAAATGAAATGAGAATACTATTTATCTGCAGACTTCAGCATATTAACCTTTGTTATAATCCAATATAAAACATGTAAATAAAATGTGAAAGCAATCCCATTACTATTTTTTATTCTTAGCTTTGTCCTCACTATTCATTATATAATTTTCTCTATCACTAACTTTTGTTTCCTTTCAATGTGATCTTCTCTATACATGTTTACAAAGGCTCAAATTAAAACTGATCATAAATAGTGATCTAATACAAGAAGAAGAAAAAATGGATTGCCAAAAAGAAAATTTTAAAAAATGTTGAAACTATATAATATAAATAAAGTTCCAACTGCTTTATAAAAGAATATACAATGAATTGTGACATGGAACTGAAATCTATTAATGCTCTTATGTAGTAAGAACTTTTGCATTTCTCTCCCCCATCAAGCTCTGTAGCTGTCACAAACATTTACAAGTCTTTTTCATCATGAAATAGAACCTAACAATAAAAATTGCAGAACTCAAATCATTCATCTTTGCTACCATTCATTATTAAGAAAAAATCTAAATAATATGTGAGCCTTATGATCTCATAACTAGTTGATTTTCATATTGACAGCACATATGTACGGATAAATATATTTAAGTTGCTAAATTTAAAAAAAAATATGATGAATCTATTGCTTCAAAACTTAAAGCATTCATTGCTATTTTATTATAATTGCTTACTATATTTTAAAAATTATGAAAGAATAAAATTTTTAATATTATTATTTTATCTTAACGAATCTAAATTGATATGTTCATTACTTTAAAAATATATTTTGTCACAGTCGTAAGTATACCATGAAAGGCAGTATTTCTTTTCAAAGTTTTAAAATTTTTGATATCCAAACACATTAAAAACGTGAATTTTGCCAAAAATGACATCTCTTAAAAAAAAATTTCTTTTTATCTTTGAGCTATCCAAAGCAA
This sequence comes from Argiope argentata, assembly GCA_026289955.1. NCBI lineage: Eukaryota > Metazoa > Arthropoda > Arachnida > Araneae > Araneidae > Argiope > Argiope argentata. The sequence goes on from JAOUZG010003413.1 coordinate 13,859, forward strand.
TGTTACTTTTATCTTTTGATTAGTAGGCAAGATCTTAATATTTTCATAGTTATCTCTAAACTGGAAATGGACATTTAAATAATCAGAAGTACCAATTTAAAGGGCCAAAAACATGTTAAAAATGTGTATAAACACAAATTTAATTTTAAATATGAAACATTTTTTGAACTGCAAATTGCCACTGAAAGTTTCAATGGTGTTTTGTGAAAATTAGCACCTAAAGATGTCTTTGTTCCCTTTGAATCCTCAGATTAAGGGTATTTATGTCTGTAATACATTTTGATGAAGGTTTTATAGGATTACTGAATATCCTTAAAGTTATTGGAGTGTATCCTAGTGCAAATGAAGGTAGAGCATTTACTGAGCTTGACAAAGATAGAATAAATGAATCTATAATAATATTCACTATCAACTGAAAAAATTGCCAGAAAAAAAGTTAAATGATTAAAAAAAGAAAATTATTAAAAGTTGAGGATAAAGAAGACATTATCTATAAATGTGGCAAATTTTAAGTATGTACACATATAATTTATCCTTAAAAAATGTTACCATACACTTTACATGCATTTTTCCACAAAATTGATTTTTACTTATTTTTTGCTCACTTCAAATCAAATAACCCAAAATATAATTATCATATTACTACGAAATTTGGTGGATTTCATTCTTGTACTATTTTCTAAGGAATAAACTAAAAGAATTTAGATTGAGTAAATATTTGATTAATAATTTTTTGGTGTAGCCAATTTGAAATTTTTAAAAATAATTTGTTTAAATAAATGCTATTAAAGTGCTGATTTTCAAAAAACTTCCTGTTACTAATTTTGAACAGTCTCCAACCCAGAAATATGGTTAAAATATGTCTACACCATTTTTTTAAAAGTTTTTGGATACTTTAAGATGGATAATTGCATTTGTATTATGGAATACATTTTTTTGTATATCTAATTAAACAATTTTCTTTTTTTTTCTTCTTTTTTTTCTTGTCATTGAAAATTTAATCAACAAAATATCAGCATTTATTCCTTTTTCTACCTCAGTAGTGCAGAAATTATGGTGCTTATTTTATATAATTAAACTGGTATTCCCTTTCCCAAAAAGAAAGTAAAATCAAGAATCATCAATATCTGGCAATAAGATTAACATGATTACCAAAGTATAATTTTGGTATTATAAAATATAATTGTGCAAAACATAATTTGGATTTAGCAAAATATAATTTTTCATATTCATGTTCATTTTTAATTACCAAATATAAATGTTGACGCTTTTCAAAAATGACATGTTTTTAGTATTTGTTATCACTATAATCACTGGTGAACAAGCTGAGCTTAAAATCATGCCAAAAAAAATCCATAAAGGAATGTCAACTTAAAAATATTGCATTTTTCAACAATACCGTATCTTAAACAATAGATATACATATGCCAAAAAAATCTGATACAAAATAAAGAAGAAGAAGAAGAAAAAATGCTTTGCTGGGATGTTAGCAGAATCGTATTTAATAAATGGTTATTTTTATGGGGAGTGTTTTGTTATTTTCTTTATATGTTTATAAACAACAAATGCCAGAAGGTGCTGTGACAGGTGCATAATAATTGCTTTTAATAACGATTACTAAACAGAATAATGAATAAACAAAACTGCAATTATCTCAAATTGCCAAATGTTCACAATCCAAATTATATGCAAATGAAGGGTCAAACAGATAGTGAATTGTACTGTATCTTTACCCAATTAGTTATCATTTCTATACTTAACTCATCTTTTACTTTTTCTTTTACTTAAATACATAGTCACATAATATGTAAAATTCTATTTAGAATGTTTCTTTCGTAGAATTATTTTTGAATAAATGTCTTTTTAAAAATAAAACATAAATTAATCTTAGTAATATTTTTGATGCAACATTTTTTATTTGAATTTATATTTATTGTTAAATTTATTATATACACATTTCAGGTATGATATTTATATAATATTTTATTTTTCTAGGTATGTGTTCTAATTAGTGAACAGACTAGGTCTTATATTTACTACAGAAGAATTTGTTACATAATCAATTATTTTATGAAGTAGTAGCTTTTTATTAAATGAAAATTAGTTTAATAATGTTTCTAATTAAATTGTGGTATTTTAATTCTTAGTGCCTCGCATGTGTATCATCCGGAATAGCGTAGAAAAACATTCTTCATTGTTCCCATCTCAGCCATATCTGTTGAACAAGATTAAAGTTCGAAAATTGCACTGTGGAATACCAAATTTTAATAGCACAGAAATGGGCATTCAGAAAAGTATTGCTGCTCTTCAAGCTAGAAAAAGAGTCCCAAGAAAAAAAGCTCTGGCAGGAACAGATCATCTTGATCAGGTTACTATTTTTTATAATATGTTTTAATGTAGTTATTGGATTTATATTACTTTTTTTATGTTTATGAAGATGAAAACCTGACTTGTTCATGGTGAATGTATATTTAATTGAATATCTGTTAAGCCTCACTAGAAGATTAGGTAGCTTCAATGTACTCTCTTTTGAAAATATTTTGTTTAAATAAATGTAAAATAATGTAAAAGTGTTTCATTCTACTGAGACTTAGAACCAAAAAAATTGAAAGTCAAGAAAATTTCTACTGATAGACAAAGGAGTTACACCAGGCTTTGTCCTCACTGCCTGGATAATGCTTAATTTTCTCCCCAATACTTCATGGTAACCAAGCTCTTTAACATCCACATAGAGGCTTTTGTGGGGCTTCTTTTTATAGATAAAGCTGTAGAGATCGCCAGAGCTGTCTTCGACAGCTTTCGGGACAGTTAGGGGTTTTACACGTACTTCCTGCACATGACATCATCATCATCATCAAATGTGAAATAAGAAATAATGCATTTAGCTAAAGGTGGAAAAAATAGAATAGAAATAAAAATAATATAAAAAAATAAGAAAATTATAAATATATAAATAAAAAAGGCAGCAGAAAATAACAACAATGAAATTATAATCAAAGGGAGAAAAACTACAAAAACAATATGTCTAAAAGTAACAACACAGGTCAAGAATAAAGAGAATTCAGAATTCCCACCTGTTTCCCAATTACTGAAGGCATTTCAAATTTTGTGGGTTGCTGAATTATATTTTCTTAATTACAATTTCTTTCTTTCATTTTTTATAGTAAACAAATTTTTAATATATATCTCACTTAGCCACTCATATCAGTTTTATCTTTGTTGAACTTTCCTCCATGTCTTTACTAACCACTATCTTTCTTACTTGTTATTTATTCTTGAGCTTTATTTTTAGTCTCATTTGTGAGTTGTATCATACTGCTGATTGTGATATGA
>JAOUZG010003415.1:0-11120 GCA_026289955.1 Argiope argentata
TTCGGGAATTCTTTTAGGATGGCTCTTATTTCGTTAAAGGCTTCAAAGGCGTCCTTCATTTCTTTAATATCAGAGGGTGTGGGGATGTTCAAAGTAGGGTGCTTGGCTGTTTCAGGGATGGTTTGCTGTGGGTTTCTAGGGTGATATAAATTTTCTGGGGGTGGAGGATCAATTCTTCTGTTATTTATGGGTCTAGCGATATCAGCGTAAGTAAGTCTTCCTCTTCTGTTCATTAACTTGGGATATTTCTTGCAACCTTTCGAAGCTGCTAGGTTGCCTTTTTCGTTGCAGTTAATGCAAATTGGATCTTGAATAGTTTCTTTAATTTGGCAATCTCTTGTTGGGTGTTTTTCGCCGCATTTCAGACATTTCGGTTGCATTTTACAATTTCTGGCAGAGTGATAAAAACCACAGCAGTTGAAGCACATCGTGGCAGTGGGTTTCTTTCTATATGTCTCTACCTTGATTTTGAGGTGTAGTAGATGTGTTTCATTATAGATGTTTTTGGAATTGCTGGTTTTCTTGATGTCTAGCAGGAAAATGGGATACAGGGTTTGGGATCTATAGTTGCGGAGTTGAGAAATTTTTTGAACAGTGTAATTTAATTCTTTAAGTTCTTGAGCTATTTCTTCTTTATCGGCATTTCCTGGAAGTCCTTTAATAATAACTTTCAGGGGTCTATTTTCGAAGCTTTCTGAAAGGACGTACTCTTCTCCCGAGTCGTCTATGAATTTAATAATTTCTTCTTTGGATCATGTTAGCAGGGGTTATTGAGATGAAGTTTTTGATGAGTTGATTTTCTGTGCCGGGGAATTCTTTGAAGATGGTTTGGAGGGTATAATTGTAGTGGTCGGTGAGTTTAAGGTTGATTGCAGGGATGGTGATTTTATCTAACTTTTCTTCTGTGTGGCTTTCTAGGGCTTGGAATTTATTCTCTGTGGTGATGTTCGGAGCTGGGGTTTCAGGATTCAGTTGCTTAGCAGATTTTTTCTGGGAGACGACTTGGAATCCTTCATCGTCAAGGGTTCTTTTTAACATAGGCGAAGTAAGACAGGATTGGAGACCTTTGGAAAATCTACGGATATAGGTGCTCCCTGAGGGAATGCTAGAGCGATCGCTCTCGCTGCGACTGTCTCCTTCCATGGCTGGAGACATAATGAAGGATATAACTAACTACTCGCTCCGGCTATTCGTCCTTATATAGCCGAAAAGCGCGTGCACCTGAATCTCGGGAAAATTCTCAAAACAACGCGCACAATCTAGCGGCTACTAGACTATTCCTTTCGCCAAACCAATCAAGCTGGCGCGAGGCTCTTCGCCAAACGTCGCCAACTATGGCGAGATTTTGTGCCGCTCGCCCGCTTGTAACAATATATATAATGTTTTTCAGAATGTTCTTATGTTCGTTTGTTAGGGGATAACGTTTTTTTTTTATTTGAAATACCTATACTATTTCTGAAATTAAGAATTAAAGATGGAAAAACTAATATCAACAGAAACCTGACTTTTTTTTCCTTATTCCTTTCTATTAAGGAAAACTGCTGGAGCGGTAGTTCGGCTCCCCCACATCATTCACAGTAACATTATGCATCGATTTAAATTACAATTTGTATAGTTCTTACACTGGTCAGTTTAACTCATTAAAGAGAAAATTTTAAAGGCCACTCAAAATAACTAAACCAGTGAATGGTCCAGGTTGTCATTCAAGTCATTCCTAGAGAGACCAAATGTGAAATGTAGCAAAGTTTAACTTCTCTGGAACTCTTCATCTGCTATAATGCAGTGCGCCACTTTTTTAAAAAATATATATATTAAAGCAGGTGACTTCAATCATCAGTTGTAAAACGATCAAAAGCATCACAAATAGAAAATAGAACTTAACTTTTGCGGCACGTGCTTCAGATTTTAAAATAAATCTCTCTAAAACTTTTCTTTAATAAATCGCAGATTTAGAGTAGAAAGAGTTTCATCTTCCCCAAATATTCAAATCTCCCCTGCCTCATTAAACGTTAGTTATGATTTTTACAAATAATTGCTAACTGTTGTAAATATACTGAAAGTCAAGGCAAGCAGTATTAAAATAGCCGATTAGGCATTTTAAAAGTAATTCTGCAGGAATAAAGATTACATTTTGCATTTAAAGAATTGCGTAGTCGAAAAGAGAGAGAAATATGGATAAAAAAAAATAAAAAAAAAAAAACCTGGAGCGTAATTATTTAAGAATGAACGAAAACAGAGGCCATTAAGTTAAATCGTGTCATTATTTCCGTATTTCAGGCATAAGTATTGCGTCTTCATTTCTGAGCATATTCCCGCTTTGTATTAGAATGCACCTCGCTCCGTTTTGCTATTCACCACACGCTTAGTAAAAACTGTGAGTGATCGACCTACTTTCAATTACTTATCATAGTTGCAACTACAACAAGAAATCTTGTTGGATCCAACATTTCAGACAAACGTAGAAAAATGATCGTTACACATTTCGTAGAATAATGACTAATTGCGAATATCCGGGCAATCGATTTGCATGCGCGAAATCCTGACATCTACAATTTTTGTTCAGATTTTTTGTATATTTAAATTACCTGAAGTGGAATTTTCGGAGCGTCTGTAAATATTTTGGTAATTACGCGGAAAGTGGTGTAAAAAAATGTTTAGTTGAAAAGGAAATTCTGTACGGCTGGATTCCAATTCAAAATGAAGGCCTTTTAAATAGTAGCATTACCTTTGCCACCAGGACACAAATTCTTTGAGCGACTTCTAATTTATAAGATGTGTTGGTATTGATATTCTAAATATACAATGTGGTGGTGGATGGAAGGGCATACTGCGAGATTTGCTCATAGCAATGATATACAATATTAGCTATTACTTGCATTTCAATAATATTTCCCTTTTTAACCCTTCTTTATGTCGTAAATGGAGAGAAAGTATAGAATTGTCGTTGCTCATGAGATTTTGAGGAATTTAAAAAATTTCAGATCTTTCCAGGGGTCGGAAAACACGCTTTAGGAATTATTTGTCCATGAACACGATAAATGAAAAACTCTTTTAACTAAATAGATGAAGTTCAGTATGTAAACTTTACATCAAATCTGTGAATGTATGTCAGTTTTTGACGACAGATAATTAATAACTATTTAGTCAATGTCCTCAAAAAGTGGAACAAACTTTATTTCCTTAATAATTTTAACTGCATATATTCTAATTGCAAAGTTCAATGAAAAAGGTAACAAGCGGTATGAAAACACTGGCCATTACAGAAGATAATAAAAAAGAAAAATAAATGTTTATACTACCAGTAATGAAAAAGCATCATTTATTGAAATATTTTTCTTCTCTCAATCTATGAATATACAAAAGTTCATTCTTCTATCTGTTGTAACATTTTGGCCGGGGCTACTGGTAAGTTGGGCCGAAGACAAACTCAGGTATCTGAGAAATAAAAATCTATTTATTTCCAGCTATAATACATATATATATTACACAGAGATACACCTACTTGATTAAGTATTAGAATTATAAGGTAATTCAGTTAGAGTTCCGCTAGGGAAAGGTGCTGTGCTTCAGATAAGTAAAGTAATCTTTCTTGGAGGTGAAGACATTTGATGGAGTTCTTGAAACTCCCTCAAGATTTGGCCCGACGTTCGGGATTCTCTGCTCATCGATTAACCTGCTGGGTTTTGTAGCGTGTAAGGTGATGAACTGGTTGGAAGAGCAACTCAGAAGACAGCTATTCAACTAATTGGAGGTCTTCCCAAAGCTCGGATGAGCTTTCACACTTCAGACGAGACGCTGAATGGTTCCACAAATTCCGATGAAATCCACGTGTGTTCAGCTACAGGGCGTGGCTGCCTACGTACACTCCAAATTCTCTCCTGAGAATTTTACACAGAATTCCAAGCTGAACTCTCTCTCCAATCACTAGCTGTCGCTTCGTCAGTCGGTTTCCTCAGTCGGCTCCCCTTTTTATTTGGGTCTCATAGGCCGGCCTTCGGTGGCAAATGTCCAATCAGGATAATTCCCAACTTTCATTGGATCATCTGACCCAAGTTATCTTTCCAATCACAAGATAGGGTCTAGCAAAGAGACGTTTTGGTTGCGTCTAGTCTACTGCTTTTTCTAACAAAGAATGGAATGCCGTCTGTCGCTGATCCCCATTGTGCCGGCTTGAAGGGCGGGCGTCTTTTATCTATTGACAGGGACACATCTGCTTCTTTCCCACGTTGTTTGTTCTAACACATGTCCAGTTCACAAGTCGCCCAGACACATTAGCTTGGCGGCGGCACTTAGACTTGAATACTGGTTGTCTGCGTTCTTCGCATTTCGCAAATTCCTCCGTTTTCTGTGTTTGCTTTCCTGTGGGAACGCAGTTTGCCATATTTCTACTTGTCACTTATCTTAAGGCGTCACACTGTAAAAATTACTGATATATTTTAAGACAAACTAATGAACATAGACCGTTTTTCTGACCGGTGACAGGTTTTGAGGGAAATTTCCACGGGTTCTCGAAAAGTTATTTAAATATCAGATCTAGAAAATAGTAAGCAAATATTTATTGACTTTAATTAAATTTAAAAAATGGTCTGGTAATGCATTAACTGATGTGTGTTTAAAAACATGTTGAAAATTAATACCTTCGATATCTGCATAAAGGCTCATTATTTTAATAATACTTGGAAAGGTCGTGAACATACACAATCGAGTTTATCTTGAATTCATGCGACATAATGACCGGCATTTGATTTATCGAACATCTGTTAACAAAACCAATTCATGCCCTAGTTCAAACATTATGGCAATAAAATTTAAATGAATTTATCATTTAATAATTAATTATCCATATAATTAAGTAAAAAATTTAACCAAACAAAGAGTTTCTAAAAATAGAAATATTAGGGTGGGGAAAAAGAAATCCATTATTATTTTACAGCCATCTACCGAGAAAATAAGGGATTTATTTTTCCGTTATTTCCAAAAATTCCATATGGAAAGAAATCCATTATTTTCTCGGTAGATGGCTGTAAAATAATAGTGGATTTCTTTTTTCCCAACATAATATTTAATATATGAAGAGAAAATTGCCATTTATGATGAGTCTCTTGTTCGAAGAATTTGTTTTCGCCTTTTCAAAAGTGACGATTTTGAATTTTAATGTTTCCATCTAGATCAAAGTGATATTCTCCCCAAACTATATTTTTCTGAAAAGAAAATTTGATATTGCCTAAAAAGAGCAATTTGTTTGGTACAAGACCCTGATGTTGTATTTCATATGAATGCCCGTAATTTTATTGAAATATTTACAGCACTGTCGATTTTGGAATGCTCATTTCTGCACTTTCTATTAATAATATATTCTAACGTATAATTATATAGTTTTAACGTATAAATGTATAGTTCAACTGTAGTGAGTATATGATGTAACACAATCAGCAAACCTCAATAACTAATAACGGCCTTTATTAACGCGAATACATAGACGACAAATACACAACCGAGACGTACACTGGCTATCCACCAAGCTAAAGGTCCTGTGAGCAGCTCAAGGCTCTTAATACGATAAGTCATTTGAAATGAGATGGGAATCAGGTTTAATTGCACTGTGTTAAGAATGCGGATGATCATTGCACATGTGCCTGTTGCCGACACTCAAAATTTCAATTCTATTAGATATTTTGATCTATACTTTTATTTTAAGAAATACGAAAACAGGTGGTATTCTTAGTAACTGAAGTATTTGTATATAAAAAAAATGTTGAAAATGAAATAAGAAGAGAATAAAAATATGTAAATCTATTCTAGGAAATACAAAAAGAGGTCACATTGAGAGTAACTGTAAAATTTGCATGTAAAGTAATGTAGAAAATAAAATGAAAAAAAAAATACATTAAGTGTACATGAAACTTAATTTGATAGATATTTTGGTCCATACTTTTATATAAGAAATATGAAAAAACGTCGCAATCATAGTAACTGTAGAGTTTGTATGTGACATAAAATTGAAGAAGAAATCTGTTCGTCCGTATTATGGCTCGATCTGACGATTAGCAAAAAGAATGATTAAGTAACAAGACGTTCTACACACCAGGCCTTACTTCCAATATTCATCGCGAGGGTCCAAGTTTCTTAAGATGGTAAATCTTTTCAAATGAGATGAAAATCTCGTCTAAATGCACAACGGTAAGAATGCGGATGATCTTTGCGCATATGCGTTGCTCCCAAAATTTCAATTAATTTGTTAGATATTTGTGTCTATAATTTAAAAATATGAAAACACGTCGCATTATTAGTAACTGTAAAATTTGTATGTGAAATAAAAATGAAATAAAGAAGAAAATAAAAATGTATAGATAATAAAATGAAATCTATGCATATATCAATGTATCATGTCAGTACGTAATTTCTTGAACGGCCAAGCACTACATACTCGTGAAAGTTAAATCATATTTTTACTCATTTTATTCGTTTCATTGAATTAGTCACTTTAGTATTGCAAAAGATGCAAAAAAAAAAAAACTTTGTCTCTCATTTATTGTTTTAAAAATATTACATTTCCTATTTATTTCATTTCATATAATCACGAGCTCTAAATGACTTATTTCTCTAGGTTTCATTTGATGTAGTCATTACCCGTTAATGCCCAAATTAATTTAAAATTAAAATTTTGTTAAAAACTTTTATTATTATGTTCTAAACACTTAAATATAGTAGTATAAGTAAATGAACTTTAATGGGACTCATGTGTGGCCGTCCAGAGACGGCTACGATTCACGTCACAGGCAATACAATGATCTTCATAGGATAGCGGATTGTCAAATACGAATATTGGAAAGTCAAGGTCGCTACAATGGGATCAATTCATGTGACGTCAAAGGTACATGACATGTGACTTCTGCGCATTGCATTTAAGTCTTCATCCGCAAAGCTTTCCTCGATGACCAAATTTTTTAGCTCGCACATTTAGTCACATTTAGCGACAGTTAGTCTCCAGCCACAGAAGGAGGCGGACGTAATGATTGCTTGTCCGAGATGATGGACGCTATGATGAAAAGTGGAGGCCATAATAATATTATGGGAGAGATGATGGATGTTATGAAGAAGTGCCAATATGTCTTCAACGAAGCCGAAGACAAGCTATCCATAGAGGTATTTCAGAATTCTCCAAATAGGATGGAAATGTTTAATAAGGTCTTAGAAGAAAGCGGGAGGTTTAGTACAACGAACACAGACCCCTCAGAATGCTCCTACGCAAGATCAGAAGCCCATTCACACAGAACAACACCGCAAAACAACAATAGTAAGACAGGGAAATCTAGACTCACATCAGACAACTCCCAAGCAAACAAGAGACCCCAGCAATTGGCGCCATCTAGTGCTTCAATGCCGAGTCTCAAAGAAATTACAGAATTATCTAGAGATTGGGGAGAAAGGATGGACCAAGCCTCTGAAAAAGATAACGATCACTCAGACAACATCAAAGAAATGGAGATTGACCCCGCAGAAAATACCCACAAGAGAAGTAAAAAATGATTTCCAGTTAGTCAGCCCCAAGAAAGCCGCCAAGAAAACCAAATTAAACGCAGTAACAGCTCCAATGGAAACATCAAGTAAATTTGAAATACTTACAGAACAAGCCGAAAATGAACCCAATAGCATTCCTAAACCAGCTCCCATCAACCTAAAACTTAGTCCCAACTATAATCTTATTCTTCAGGAAATTCAAAATAGCCACCCAAATACCTCAAATAGATTCGTCAGAAATATGATTGAAATACAACCAGACTCCGAAGATGCCAGAAACAAAATAATTGAATTGCTTACCCTGAAGAAACAAGAGTTTATCTTAACTGAGAGCTTTGAAGATAGACTTATTAAAATCATCATAAAAGGACTGCCTGGAAATACTGAAAAATCTGACATAGCCAACGAATTACGTAATAAAAAATATGAATTCATCAGAATTTCCCAACTTAAAAACTTCCGAAACCAGACCCTTTATCCCATATTCACGCTCGAAATCAAAAAATCAAGAGAAGCTATGAATATTTATAATGAAAAATTCCTATTACACCTAAGAATTAGAGTGGGGAGTTATCGAAGAAAAAATACTGCGACAATCTGCTACAATTGTTCAGGGTTCCATCACTCAGCCAGAAACTGCCATTTCAGGCCCAAATGCGGTGAAGAACATGCCACTAGGGACTGTAGTATTAAAGAAAAACTAAAAGATCCAGTCTGTGTCAACTGTGGAGAAAGAGGTCATACTGCTGCCTGGAGAGGATGTCAAAAATTTCCCCGCATCATCAATAAAAATAACAGATCATCATACGCTGAAGTCACCAAAGAGTCCTTACCAAATAAACCTGACAGCACCCCCCCCACCTCCAGCCCAAAAGGAAAATAATGTACAAGTACTACCCAAGAAAAAAGAATTATCATCCCTCCTAGAAACTCTCGAAATCCTACGCGACATAAGAGAAATCCTACAAGAATTTCCCACCCCGATAGAAGCTGCAAGAAAAACCAAGACTGCAAGTAATAAGGAAGAAAAGAAGTTAATTATTTTAAATGCCCTCATCGACTAATTTTTGTCATTTTTCACAGCCAGTTCACCAGAATTCATCTCCTCAGTACCAAGACCTGACCTACTTCCCCCACTCCTACACTGTTGCAGAGGCCTCTTCTGATTGGACGCCTCCTCCCCTACACTCCTGCACGAACTGTTCTCACAGCTCTGGTCTCATTTCTACTCTCGCCGTCATGGACTCAACATCAACAGGTCTCCTCACAGTATGAAGTATAGATACGTCTCGTTATGCCGCTAACGATCCATCAAGACCGGGGATAAGCTCCTGCGGAGCTAGGTGCCCCGTCAACCCATCACTAGTCTTTCCTCGATGAGTCTCTCATTAACGCCCTCCACCAAGTATGAAGTGGAGTTTTTGTTTACATTTGTAGATGTAATTTCTAGTCGTTTTCTTTCCTCCTGTTAAAGTTAAAAGATGAAAGACTGATGTGCTGCTGGATGCTTTAATGTGAAACACAAGTTAATGTCATGATAAAATGCATTTTTTTAGTTTCCTTTCAATAATCCTGACATAGGTTGTTAGCTTTGGAATGGAAGGTTGTTGTTTTCGAAGTTGTGAAATGCGCCGTTTATTTTCAAGAATTCATTTAGTGTGTTTATATTTACAAAATTTTGAAACCCAAAAGCTGTTTCAGTAAATTTTTTTAGAAAACCCTCTCAAAGGAAAAGAAATTGGTACGTGTATTGCTGTCTAAAACAAATGGGGACAATTAAACAAAATCTTCAATGCATTTCTAATTTTCTTTATTGACATTTGATGGAATTTTCTGATAATTTTGAATATGCTTAGAAGATTTTGAAATGTTTACATGAATATTACATTACATTTATCCTACAAAATCTTATCTAAATTTAATTGATGTAAGTAAACAAACTTTTATTGTAAAAACTATCTCTCTGAACTGAAAATTAGTGTCTGTAATGCTGACTTGAGTGGAGGTGAATAAATTTCTGTAAGATTTATTAAATAAATGGATCTTTTCCAATTACTGAAAAATTCAATTTTTGTATTGATTGTTAACAGCATTTATAATCGATGTATTGTATTAAAAGTGCTCTTAATTTGGTAAGTGGAATGCTACATACTTTAATGCTACTTTTTACTGAAATAATTCACAAATTACAAAATGAAGTTCAAAATTCTGTGAAAAAGATTCATTCCTGAAAATATTGTTAATAATATTAAAATGAGGGCATTGATAAATTTCACGAAAGAAAGGTTTTTCTCTATATATTCTTCTTTAATTTTGAAGCGGATCTTCAAAAATTAAATATGTCAAAGCATCCATTTGATTTTTTAAAAAAAATTAAAAATCCACTTGATTTTTGAAAATAAAGACTCCAGATTCATTATTGACTGCACAGAAACAGATCAATCCAACAGAAAAGCAAATGATTTCCAGTTTTTATGAAGAAGCAAATATTTTAAGAGAAATGATAGTCATAATACTTTCAAGAGCTATCAACTTCATTTCACCATTACACTGTGATAGCATATCTGACTAGGAATTTTTTGAAATTGAAAGCTATCTGATGGATGTATTAGAACTGAATGATTTTTTGATGACAGATAAAAGTTTTCAAATTAAACAAGAATTTTTTTTAAAAAGGATATAAGTTGAAAATAAAATTTTAAATGACTGTACTCAGTTTAATATCATGAAGGAATTGATAACTGCTAGATATCTTATATAATATTACAGTAGAAAGAGCCATTTCAAAAATTATAATGTATAAATATTTTGTAGGGGCTATCCTTTATACATGCTTATACAATATCAATTACTTGCATGTTGTATAACTTTCAAAGACCATTAATTAACATCAAATAATTTTTTGTATTTGTTTTTTTAGTTTTTGGCATTATAATAAAATGCATTTTGAGGTATTTACTTTTTGAGTGTGAACCTTAAAGCTTTCTTTTCCTTGTAGTAATTCATATTATTTTGTTATTGCCATGTAATCACATCTAATAACTTAAGAGCAAAATGGATGGCTTCAGAGATCATTATTACTAGTTTTTCAAATACATTTGTTTATTTGTAGTAGATTCGAGTCAAATTTATTTCAGGCAATTGTTGATATAGTTAGAATGAAATGTCATTAGTTTCTTTATTTAAACTGAAATTGATTGTTATCATAATATCATGCTATACTATTGTGCACTTCAGTGGTTTCTGTTTTAAAAAATATTGGTCTTTTCATTGGAAATCAAATTCTGTGGCAATATTTGTAATGTATTTTTTATTTCTAACTTCCTTGACACATGAATGTTTTACTTTTTTTTTCCTACTTTAACCTATTGATTTTGAATAATAAAATTCTATAAAAGCATATTCTTTCAACTCCTCTTTATATTCTATTTTACTTTTATATTTGTATTTATCATGATCTTATTCTTGTTTATTAAATTTACTGTATTGTATGTTTTATTTTATATTCGTTCTGAGTAATTTTTATCAATGTAACTTTAAAATTTAAAAATGCATTTCAGATATGTTTTGTTTTAAAATTGTATTGTTCAATACTATGT
>JAOUZG010003418.1:0-16912 GCA_026289955.1 Argiope argentata
CATGTCATCGATTTAAACCGAATGAGCATCTCTAGTTTTTCAGTAGCGCCAACTAGGGCCAAGGGTACGACTTAGCTACACGCACGTCACAACCCTTTTAACGGGGCGGACTTCATTAATGCATTTCATTCATTCATTTATATACAATAACGTAGATCTGGAACAGAGAACGATCACCTCTGACCCAGTACTCCTTGTAGTATTACTCTCGACATGGAGAACTCTGGGACCACGACAGATTTAACGAGCGCCAAGAACCACACACCCGTTGAATCTGCGGTCGCCGAGGTACAAATTTTCAACCTAAGAAATACGAGTAGAACACTGTATCAACTAGGCTATTCCTTCCCCACCTTTATATTCATTCAACTATGACATTTTAAACCGTGCAAAAGGCTTTTGAAAGAATTCAAATGAACCTGAGTAAATACGTAAGAAAACAAATACTTTTGCTTATAAAAATTATCAACAAATTACAAGGGAAATAGAAAAGTATCTTTCAAATATTAAAATAAAAGCTATAAAGGATAAACATGATTTTTTTTAATTTTTAAAATGTATCATGATTGTGCTCAAAAAATAAGATTATTATACGCATTAGTCCTTATTTGTATCCCAAAACTTTGACATATAGATTCAAGTTTATGAGTGAAGACAACAAACACAAGTGAATCAAAACTATTTCAGCGCAATAAATTTACTACAGAAAAATTCATAAACTATTCAATCGAATTTTCAACCGAAAAGATTACAAAATTTATTGTTTTCGATTGCACACATATCTTCCTTTTTCTTATGATTCCGTTTTACGTGCTCATATGTTTGAAAAAATGCTTATAGAATGAAATTAGTGCGTTAAGTGGAGATTAACCACTTCTGTTTGAATTAAAAAATCAAATTTTAGAGGATATGGCAGAAAATTAGGGAAATGGTGAAAGGCATGCAGATTAGTGGAACGATGAGAAACTTCTAAATATTTAACATCGTATTTTAACTTAACTACCTCTACATTACTTAGGAAAAAAGTAAACTAAGGTCATAATTCTGATTTGTGTGACTATAATAATTTTAAGTTTTGTTGGATGAAGACACCAAGCTGCACAAAATACTTATTTGAAACAGTTGTATACCAAAAGTATTTTAAATTTCCGACTTACCAGGATGCGAAATGTTTTCCCTTTTCAGGAGTTATTACGGTACCAACTCTTAATTGTATATCAATCTTTTTCTCCTCTCTCTTCTCTTTACAACTCATGAGACTACATGCAGAATTTCCTTTTAGTGTGCAGAATTAATCGGAATAATTCAAACCTAAATTAGTGCTAATGAATAATGATCTGGATTAATATAATTCTATCTATTATATATTCGCAGTGATCATTATAAGTGAACAATTGGGTTAAAATGTTCATCTTCCCCAATTTTTTATCATCAAACTTTTATATTTATATATATCTCAAAGTTTCTTCAGACAAGAAAATATTTAATCTTATATCAATATTACACGTAATAGATATGAAATAACACTCCGTTTTGAAATCCCGAAGGTCTTTGTTCGGACCTTGCAATCATAAACATTGTTCAGTTAGCAGGAAAAGAATCCACGCATCTTAGTAAACAAAAATGAATCCAGCACAAACTGAAATCATTGAACATTCGAGGATAGGGTTTGCCACAATCACATAGTGAATCGGACAGATGATCCTACGTTATTGAAGGCGAAACTTCATCGCCTAAAATGTTCATAATTCGTAATGCTTTCATAATTCATATCTAATTCTAATTACCCTTTGAAAATTAGAGTTATGTTTTCTATATCCATTGTTTCCATTTATAAAATATCGAACGAATAAAAGAGCAAACTTTAAAAGTGCTATCTTAAAAGTACCGAATAACAAAAAGCTTTTAAAAATTTAATTCGTGAAACTTAATGATTTAATTCCATTGTTTTTTATTTTGTTTTCAGCTGTCTCAATATCAAATTTTACTTGTTAAAGGGAGCTTTTGAGCATTCATAATTTTGAAACTTGCTGGAATGAAAGAAGAGAAATCTTTTTTGATTACTTCTCTAAGTATAAACTCATCATTCAGTCTAGGCTAACCAAAAATTTCTAGGAGAAAAGAATTATCCTTTCAAAAAAGATATGAAGTAATTTTTGAAAGTTTTTAATATTATTTTCACCTCTTTCAATATCAATTTTGACTAGTCAAAGGGAAATTTTGAGCGTTAACAATTTTGAACTTTGCTAGAATGAGAGTAGAAAAATCTTTTTTGGTAACTTCTCTAAGTATAGACTCAACATTTAATCTAGAATAGTCAAAAATCTGTTGGAGAAAAAATTCTCCTTTCAAAAGGAATTTGAAGTAATTTTTGAAAATATTTCTTTTTCATCTCATGCTGATATTAAAGAAAATTCATTTAGTTACAGGGAAATTATTATTAAGCTACCATCTAAAAACAGTACGTCTAAGTATAGACTTACATCTGTTCAATTTTTCGTCACAATCTCTTTTGTCACGTGACATTCTAGTATATAAATGGAACTTTGTCATTTTCTCGTTTGCCGCTTAAGACCTCTTTCTATTAGAATTGCTCTTAAGTAAATAAAAATTTTCGTGCGTTTAGATTTCTTATAATCAAAATATTTTTGTGTATTTCATTGTGCTAAAAGACAAAAAGAATTATTCATTGTAAGTAAATTGATTTTGTTATAGTGTATATAGTAGATAAAAAGAGAATTGAAAGTTGTAATTTCAATGTGATTTACACCGTTATAATTAATTAGTGCATTTGATGAATGAAAGTTTTGAGGTAAAAATAGTTGCAAATGTTGTGTCGATTTAGTTTTCTTATTAAACTTTCTAATTAGTTCCTTTTCCCAAAATACATACATTTCGATGCATTGAATAAAATATCTAATTTATTCTAATAAATTTTGAATTGATAACTTGTTTCCTATTGCTTCATCCCTGACTGTTTTTAATTCATAAACGAACTGTTAATTCATAATTAATTATAGTTGTTCCATATAATGTGCGATTAGTCTGTTAATTTCTGGAAATCGCTTGAAACTTTATTGCTAATTTACTAAATATTTAAAAGAAAATTGAATCTCTGTTGAATTTAATTTTTTTTTAATTCTTATTCCCTTCAACATTTCTGACTTATATTTATAGTATAAGAAGTTTGAATCAACATTTGTCTCCTTATGTTTATAACTTTAGAGAGTGTAATGCAATACAAATTTCTCATTTTATTGTACACTAAGAAAACATTTTTTTACCTTTGTCAGCTGTTAAGTATATCCATTTTAGTATTCCATTTTTTGCATATCTTATATATTTTATTGCACTATCTTTATTCCTGTCTATAAAATAATCAATATAACTGCAATCGTTTTTATTCAAATCACTTCTAATAAGATGATTTTGATTCGGATAATCTTTTTCTTCGTGTTTGTAAATGCATAAAATTTTTTAGGTGGTTTTATGATTGAAATCATAGTTCTGTGTCCAATCTTGGTTAACGGTAAATTGGGAAAAATGCATCTAAAATAAAAATTCAGCTTTACTAGACAGTATGAGATAAAGTTTTAAGGGGGCATTTTGTGAGTTTGTTTTTTCTTCATAACATGTAAATGGTATTAAATATTGATTTAAAAGAAAATTCTTTCTAAATTTTTATAAGCGAAATATTCAATATTGTTGAACTATTTATAAAATTTGTATGTTTTTGGTAAAAAAATCCCATGGATGGAAATTTTAATATTTGTGGGCAGTAAATTTTTAATTTTTGTCTTTAATATGAAGTATTCATTATTTGGCTTTCGGAAAGCATTTTGTATTCAGAAAGCTTATTATTAGTATTATTCATCTCTAAAACAAAGGTTTATACTGTTTCAAAAATTATGTATATGCAATTGTTTGAAGTTGAGGTCCCAAGAAATTTAAACATCTTCTAAACAATTTGTAAATATTTTTTAATGTTCAAAATTTTTAAACCAATAACGCTTCAAAATTATCCATATTCTATTATGGTATCTGAAAAGAGACATTCGACTTTAAAGTTTGAATTTCTTTGAAAATGTAACGCTTTTTTGAAACAGAACTTGGATATATTTAAAAGATTGTAACGGTTTTGTTGTGTGTTAAAATTTTAGTTACTGTTTATTTGTTATAAATGAATTTCCTAACAAAATTCTGATTTTTTTCCAATTTGATGCAAAACTAGCCGAGAAATCGAAGTTCTAAGTTTCATTCTGTTACTACAGAAATTTGAAAAGTAAAATATCAAAATAGCAAACAAGTAAATACTTTAAAATGTATTTAAAATTATTTCTTGGTAAATCATTTTTCAACATTCTTATTACAGTAAAGAGGGGAAATTCTTCGTTTTATATTCTTTAAGGTGAATGAAATAAATCATTGCTTTGTGAAGGTAATAAATATATGCTAATTATTACGCTGAAAACTTAAGTGGATGTCCAGATATTTTGGTTTCTAGGCAAGTTTTTGTTCTGAGAATCCAAAATTCTTATAAAAGGTTAGAAAGTTTAGATGTGTGTTAGTTCAGTAACTTCAATTGTCTTTACATTTGTCAAATTCGACCTCGAAATTTAGAAGAGTCTTGATACTTTAAGTATAAAATGAGGTTAATAAGGTTGCTTTTTAACTCAAAAACGCTATAAATATTGGTTTTGAACCCCTAATTGTTTCAAGTATTAGGTAACTTCCTACTGCTGTCAGTGTATGTATTCCTATTTTTGCATACAAATCTTCAACATTGACAAATGGCTGAATTGGTGTTGTTTATCATGTAATTGATCCCCAAAATTTTATGTTTTCAGCCAAATTCTTGATCGATGTCTGATCGTTTGTCTGTTTGAGAAATGCGAATGCAATCACTCAAGCAAACAACTTCTAAAATCCTTTGTGGTCTGGTCTAAAGTATGATCGATAAAGTACGACTACATGACTCACATAGAAAATTTTTATTTCAAATACATTGGATTAATAACATAAGATGTGTACAATTAACTTATTCATGCAAAATTTAATAACTTGAAAACGTTTATTTAAATCAAATTAAATAAATAAATAACTGAGCTAAAACAGAAAAACAATCAACTTTCATGCGTCAGAAAAATTAAACAGAACACTGATATGGATTGTATTTTGAATCGAAACAATGAAAGCGGTTTCATTAATATTTTATCAGCAGTAATATAAATTTTATCAGTCTTTAATCGTCTAAGGTTCAGATGCGACCTTTTCTTTTTGTTGGTTAAGGAGGGATTTTTTTCTTTCTTCAAGGACTTGTTTCAACTCTTTATTAGAATATTTCTTTGACGTACATTATTCTCAAGATGGGCCCATATATTTTCAATGGAGTTTAGATCTGGTGACTCCAGAGGAGCGTCCAAAGTCTTCACAAAGCAATGTAAGTGCCCTTCTTTCACTATCTTTGTGTTTTGAACTAATATCACGTTGGAAGATCCAGATTTATGACAATCCAAAATTCACAACATTTAAAGCAGCAATATCTCGTAAAATATTTAAATAGTCCCTTTTGTTTGGTTGATTCGACAAATAGTAAATGACCGACTCCTGCTTCGCTATACCCCCCCCAGATAATTAGATCTGCCCTCATGTTTAACCCTCTTAATTGCATATCCATTACTGGATTCTTGATTATTTGGTCTCCATATTTTTTGAGAGCTTTTGTGTGTCAAACAATTCAGTTTTTTTTCTTGGCATAACTAAATAAAATATCAAATCTAAATTCTTATCAAGGTAACTTTAAGGAAAATAGCAGGCCCTTTTTCTGTTGGATTTCGTTATGAATGGTTTCTTACATGCCATTTAACTTACTTGCCATTTAACGCATGCACACGAAAAATCCTCCTTATTATTCAAGGACCCTCCTTGAGTCCACCATCTCCGCAGATCTTTGCAAGAAGCTTTGAAGTGTTTTAACAGCATTTTAACAGCTGGATTATATTTCATCTTTTGCACGCTCGCTCCTGTGTGAGTAAATCTTCTTGGTTTCTTTTTCCTCTGAAACTCTTTAATCCATTTCTGATTAGAATAATTGTCAAGAATTTTCTTCACTACTCAGTGACCTCTTTCAACAATTTTTTGTATTTCATGTATGGGCGTGCCATTTTCCATCAAATTCATTTTTCTCGTTTTTAGTGGTGTTTATTTCCCCATCTCAAAAAAAATCACTTTTTTCATTGCAAGATCTTCTAAGAAAAAAAACTGTAATAAAACATTTGAAGGAGAGTAAGCAGCGTAAATTTTTTGACATATTAAATTGGATGGTTTTAGATTCAAGTTGAATT
Organism: Argiope argentata; assembly: GCA_026289955.1. Taxonomy (NCBI): domain Eukaryota; kingdom Metazoa; phylum Arthropoda; class Arachnida; order Araneae; family Araneidae; genus Argiope; species Argiope argentata. The sequence goes on from JAOUZG010003418.1 coordinate 6,345, forward strand.
ATTCCTTTAAGTATATCATTTCAATTTTTAAAGAAAATTTTAGTTAAATAAATTAATAATTAAATGTATGCACTTTATAAGTCTATAATATACTCGAAATAATTTATCTTCTAAATCAATCATGTACGCTTACTTTCTTTCGATTCTCTCAGTGCTTTTATTGTGATATGCTGCAATTTAGCGAGAGTACCGTTTCAGAAAGTAACTGATATTATTTAGATTCTTTACTAACGACGTTTGAAAAATAACTCATTTTTTTGTATGAATAGAACTGGAGGATTTGAAAATCTGAAACCAATAATTATAAAATGCCTTTTCCATCAGAAGGTAGAAAATGAATGAAATTTCTAGATGTGGATAGAATCGAAAATAGCCTTTTACTTAAGACCTTACCTCATCAACTTACTGCCAAAAAAAATTCACTAAAAATCAATTTCTAAATGGAGGATAATTTTTCGGGCAATTTGTAACCGTTTTCCGGCGAATTTCTTTAAATAATTTCTTCAATCCGATTTTGAGAAACCCTTTGTATTCGTACGTCTTCCATTTAAAACGGTTAAGAAGTTTCATTCTTTTTTGTTATTTGGATTGTGAAAAAACTCATAGTGGTTAGAAGCAAGATTAAATTTTTCAAAATATTTACCTTAATCGTATATTTTCTGGATCAATAAGCAAGTCCTGGTATTGTGTGAATACATAGACGAAAAATGTTTAGAGTGCGTAGGTTAATTATCTGTTAAACATCGAACCATTTTAATTAATTTTTTTGTAAAACTATTTGGTATAAATTAGAAAATGTGATCGATAAATTTTACCTTTAAAAAGTAAATCTGATTTCTAACTTTTAGAAATAGCATCTCTCCTCAGTTCAATATTAACTTTACACCTAAAAAAATAAAGCAAACTTGTAATCATAAAATCCCGTCTTCAAATTTGGAGGAATCTGTTTTATACAGAAATTCCGCGCTATTTTTGGTCAGGGAACTCAAAGCAAACGCAATGAGCTACTTGCGTAAAACCTGTAGACTTTCCACCGAATTTGCTGCTCTCAATCAACCATGATGCCATTCGTTCAATGGAAATTGAGTCTGCCTGTATATCCATGAAATATTTCAGTGGGAAGGGGGGTATAAATGGTATGAGCGACTATCTAAGATGGCCCATTCAGAGACAAAACGCTCTCGCGTTTGTCACTTTTTTTAAATGTTAATTTTGTCGCAATGTCAAATTTTGACTTAAAATCTGTTTTAAAAACATATCTCGACTGTTAAATTTAAATTAATGAAGTGAAAATAAATAAGTTAATAATAATAGTTAATAAAGAAAGGAAAACCAAAATTGCGAAGTTTTATAAAACACTGGATCAATTCGTATCAATCCAACAAATAGGCTATCTATTGCTTTATATATTCACGAGTTGATGAACTTAAGTGAAAAACGGAAGAAAAAGACGGCATGTATTCAAGCTAGTGATATTATGCCAGTTAAATTTTGTGCATAATCAAGAGAAATAACTGCCATTATTTAATCGTGGTTATTCTCGTAATATTGATGGACAAAACTATTCATTTCGTGTACAAAAAGTTGAACTCCTTAACCTACGATTTACTCTACAAAAATGTGGGCCGAAAACGAAAAGAAGGTCGTGCTGACTTCGAGCCATTCTATGGTTTGCAAGTCGGTCCCATGTTGTACGAGCAAGATTTTTGGAATGTAAATACTGCGTATAGGATACAAGATATTTAATTTTGATAGGTAATTTAACCTGAAATAATAAATGTGACAGATGTTCAAAAGAATTATCCATCTCTAAAATGCAGCATGTATTTCCGTTACCATCATCGTACTACAGGCTTTTCCTGCGATATTTGTTTGGTCCGATCATCAAACTACTTGCTATTCACGTACTTGTAAGTTAAGGGGATAATGTTTTCAGAATTTTTCTAAATCGAGGGTCTTATAAAGTTGTAACTTCTGATTCCCTGGCTTTTGTCAACGATTAAAGCTTTGTAGAGCTAAAAATTGCACTACAAGGAAAATTTAACAAATTAAACAATTTCTAAATCTTGAAAGTTGAACCTTTGAATCGGAAGAAAAAAGTTATATGTAGAACCATTATTGATGATTTTATTGAAACCTGGTTTACAAATGTGGCAAAATATCTTAGTGGGCAGGGTGGAGGGGATATAAATGGTATGAGCGGCTATCTAAGACATCTCATTAAGAGACAAAACGCCTTACCTGTTTACCTTTTCGTTACCTGTTTACAAATTTTTCCTGCTAAATAGAATTTCAGTGTAGAACGATGAAAAATAATTTTAGTAGCATGAAAATAATTCCACTTTGTGGTTTACCGTTTCGAACGTAACATATCACGATTCCTACAAATCAGGATATGAGTTTCTCTTATATCCTGATTTAGTTCCATCTGGATTTATATGTAATTATTTATAAAATTGAACGCAGTTTCAAAATAAATTGTGAAATAATTGTTGAAATGCATCATTTTGTTTATTTGCGGGTAAAAAAATCAGTTGTGGATAACCATATAAATTACATATTTCGCGTATCCCCGCCTTTTGGATCACCCAAGACTTGGGATTTCGAGATGAATAAATAAAATAGAAAAGAGAAAATAGAGATGAAATAAATTAGTAAATAGTATTTAAAATGTTAAATTTATAAACATTTGAAAACAGTTTATCTTGGAAAAATGCAGATATATTATGACAATTAAATTTTCTTTCCTTTTTCAGATGAGTAAAAGGAGCAGCCAGGAATTTGAGGCTGCAGTTCTTTTCTATTCGCTCATGTTTTATCAAGACTTATAATTCTGAACTTTCAAGTCAATCTCTTTATGCTTCCAAATAGTTTCAATAAGATTTTACACTTGCAATCTTAAATCTCATCTTGAAATTCTGATTTCAATAATGCGGAGAATTTCAAGGTGGGATTCTCTGAACAATTGAAATTGGATTCAGCAGCTTGTATATAATCTTCGAAAATGAATTTTTAATTTAAAAAATGAATGAGAAAAATATCTTCCTGCCACTTTCATCAATGATATTCATTAACCGCTTCATTGTCTTGCCCGAGAGTCACACGGGCATCTATTTATAAAGTTTTGATAGTGGTAAGCAAAAAATAAACCATTTATAACTATTATAATTCAATATGAAAACTTTCGAATACATAGATAAGAGGATTCAAGTATTCAATGGATTTCTATTGGAATCAAAAGATAGTATGGCGCAGAATGGCCAGATGTAGCTTTTGCATCATAAAACCAAACCAAACCAAAAGATAATATTATAAAAGAGAACGTGTAATCTTGTTAGATAACAAAGAAGAGAAAAAAACGGTAAAGTGATAAGAGAGTAGGTTCGAATGCATTCTTTTTAGTTTTTGTTTATTCACCACCGGAATTTCGAACCTGATATCCTTTCATATCCTGCAAGTTTGATGCAAAATGAAGTAAAAGATCCAGGAAAAAAGGTTTCATGTACAAACAACAGAGAGAAGTTTCACACTACCGCACGAAAGAATAATCCATCTTAGTATAATGTTCGGACATTAATCTGTCCCTGATATGCTTGATTAAAATAAAAATGTTGAATTGACAGTTATTATATTTGAAATTTTATTACTTCGGGAGTAAGTTTCCACCAAAAAAGGAAATGTTAGTATTTTGATTAAAAGAATAATCGGCATTTTGAAGGTTGTTCTCCCTCAATTTTATGGATAATTATGCTAATCATTCTCGGCTGCTTTAAAAATAAAAATGAGTTTTTGGCTGTCTTAATATAAAGCCATTGTTGTGTCTAAATGTGAACAAATTGACTAACATAAGAAGAGAACTGTGCATGTCTTAAGTAAATCTCCGACCATGAAGGGTGTTGGGATTTTGCAATGAGAATTTCTTCTTTCGTCAGCGTTGTTTGATTAATTTGGTCTTTTGTTGTGCTAGGTATTCAGTGGAGCTTTTCTGTTGCAGGTTTCCCTTCAGGTCACGTGTGTTGGTATTGACATTTATTTTAGAATGGGGAAATTGTACTCGCATAATACTAAACAATAAAAAGGTAAGATGTTTTTTTTTATTATTTCGTAAATTGTGTTGTTACTTTAGATATCAGAATTTTAATTTTCTGTGATTTTAAGAAAAAGCTTTATTAACAGAATTTTTGTAGCTGTTAATAATATTTAGGAAAGAATTTTTAAGAAAATAATTTAGTTAATGTTACCTTGGCAAATTTGTAGTAAAGGAGTTTTTAATTTCTCTTCCCATTCCAATGTTTTTTGTATTCCATGAACAAAATTCAGTAGTAGAAATAAATCTTTTAACGCATAAGATTCCACTTGGGTAATTTATGAGGTTATACTGATGAGTTTGGTTTCGAAGTTAATCGTCATCGTAAGGATGGATAAATAGGTAGACAAAATAGGCATTTTCTTTGGGCTTAATTTTTTGCACTTGACAAAATATAATCTTTTGTTTATTATTTGATTAACAAAAACGTATAACAAAGCAGTATTCAAATTAAATTCAATTAGTATTAACATTTTTGAGCAGTTCTTCCAGAAATTTTATGCCTTCAACTATTTTTGTGTGCTTGCTGTTGCTCCTGGAATCAACTTAATCTAAGCAGTTTAGTATTTAAACGGTATTAAGAGTATTGCAATCTCATAATTTTTATTTTATATATTTTTAATATTGACAGAATATTGAAATGAACTCTTTTGGAGGACACCTGTAGTTAAAGGTTTTGCACTTTTGCTATTTCTTTCTTATAAATTCCGTATATTAAAATATAAAAAATCCAACAGAAAATGTTTGAATTTTTTTAAAAAAATGGATCGCCGGAAAACGTTGTCTAAAAGGCTCCCTTCCCTTTAATCCTCCCGAAATTCTTGATCAAATGTGTCAGTTGTCAGTCCAACGATCTACTCTATAAATCGATCAAAAGATTTTTTATTCTGTCGTAACATAGAACACCAGGCTATAAATTATGTTGATACTTCAAATGGTAAAATGTTTAATAATAAAAACCTCACTTAAAATTTTTACTCAAGACAATAGTTGAGCATGTAAAATAATGCACTGAAAATTTACTCTACCAGTCTCCCCTTTGCAAGAATCAACGCCATTTTTTTCTTCTCAATTCCAGCGTTCTACAGTTTCAAGATAAACTGGGATCCGATGTCTACGTCTATTCAAGATACAAGTCGACACTCAAACATTTCAGCCAAGTCTAATTTGTGTAAAGAGACGGAAGAATTTCAAGTTGGTTCCTGAAATTTCAGTGGTGGAAGCAGTTCTATATTAAAACATCAACTGATCTTTGGTGTAAAGATGAGTCCTTTAACCAAAGACATCGAAATTTACAGTTGAAATCGCAACACCCTATAAGTAAGATCACTGGATTTTGGAATATTAGAAGCCTAGTCTAGTTTTAAGATAATTAAGAATAATTAGAATAAATTGATGATAGTGTTATGTATTTTTTCAAAATTGAAACGTTAGTATTTGAATAATAATTGCCGTTATTAGCCAAAGGATCTTCTCCGTTGGAACTAATTTATTTAAAGATAGGGTGAAATTCAATATTTAATTAAGTACATTAGGTTATTTTTCATGCATGTGTAAAGGAGTTTAGTAAATTATTTCCGACTAATTTTTTACTGTCTCCCCCTCCCTCTTCCCCTCTTAATAAATTGTCCTATATTGCCGTTCCTCGTCAGGTTTAGCTTTACCCTTTCTCTTCAATGTTTTACACTAATTAATTTAATTTTTCTCTTAGATATTCACAACAAATAAATATTCACTTTATAGTAAGACATTTCAACTGAAGTCGTTCTGAACTTTTCCAAGAATGTGAATATCATCATAAAGGGGGCTAATTAATAAAAAGAATATAAAGCGTAAAGAACGAAACCGAATGATTTTTTGTTTGTTTTAATTTGAGGAATAAAAATTAATCAATACAACTTTCGACCTTAAGGGCAAGAAATTTCAAACCCTGTTGAAAACATCAGTAAAAATATATATTGTATGACTAACGAAATTAATGCAATTTTGAATTTTAAAATTGATTGAAAATTAAACAATGAAAATCAGTTTCGGGTAGCATAATTTGCAAGTTTCAGCAATATCGAAAATAACTGCAAAATGATATATTTCTAAAATCCTAATTTTCGAATGATAGTTCTTCTCTGATGATGAATGCAATACTAAAAATGAATAATGCATGTTCCAAGAGTTCTGGTAAACAATTTTGTGTCATTCAAGTTTTTCGAACTAGAGATTTTGTATTCTTATTGGATGACAATTTTTGATGTTTTCAATATTTCTGTAACAAATATATTTAATGCTTATTTATCAAATCGAGTTCAACCGGACTGAATAATTTTCATTTTTGATTTTAGTAATCTCAATTAGATTTTTGAAGTATTTATGATCCCAAATTCTCTAAATTGAATCATTTTCATTAGGAAATATTTAGTGGTAACCATTGGTTTAAAATTACGCTGTCATAGCTACTCGACTTTAATCAATTAAATTCTTTTTTGTAGGAATTCACATTTAAAGCACGCAAATCTTTCTTTTCGCCATCCTATTATATAAATTTTGAAACTAAAAGAATAGTTTACATTTAATAAAGGATAAGATATAAATGTTAATGGACTTAACAGCTAAACATGAACAGGCTTTTTCAACTAGCGAGGCCAATTTTTCTTATGACAAACCTGTCGGGACCTAAGTAAACTCATTATCATAAAACGCTTAGGAAAATAAGCAAGTTTTGGAAAAACCAATCAGGGTAGCCTCCAATTTGCTGCAAATGAATTTTTTCAAGTCTTTTCTTTCAAGATGGGAAAAAGCATTTTCTTTATAGAAGATTTAGTATTTGTGAAACCATATCAATGGATTTTTGGTTGTTGGTGTAACCGTGAACTGTAATTAAAGTGCAATCGTTAATTCTTGGTTTAGGTGATGTCTTAAAATATTTTCATGCAAATAACTTAGTATTTATACAAATGGTCAAAATTGGTTTTTTGATGTACCTATATTTTAGGAGACTAGAGACTGATAGGAAAATATTTCCAGAACCTACCAAAATCATTTACAATAGATTAAACTTTTTCCAAATTTGCTTTTAGTCGTTTGGCGTTCATCTTTAAATGGCTCTACTTTTAAAATTAGAAGATACCTGTAAATAAATATATTTAATAGAATATTTGAAGAGCATATTATTGTCTTAGCAATTAAATGATTGAGGGTTTGTTTTGTAGTACAATTTTACAATCGGACTTTCGAAATTTCTCACCAGGCGGCATCACATGTAAAAAATAAAATATTTAATTCATTTAAAAATAGGCAAACCATTTCTACAAACATTAAAATAGCATATTTTCTCCGTGAATCCATATTTAAAATCTCAATATAAATTCCACTGGAAGTTATTGAAAAATTTGCAGAAATCCATTTTTACTATCTGAAAAGATATTATACTAAAGCAAAAAATACAAACTTTGATAAATTATTGGTCCAAATAAAAAGTTTTAAATAGTAACTTATATTCCTGCAATTAAAACTTTTCAGCGTTACTTGTAACATCGTTATCTTCTTAACCTGACGGAATCGATGCATATATCGAATTTTTGCTAGACGTATAATAGAATGTCTGACTGTAAATAAGATAATGCATTTTTTTCTTTTTTTTTTGAAGTGAGAATTTCAAATCTAAAACTGTTTTATTCTAAATTCTTTTTCTGCTATTCTCAGTTCTATTGCGGATTTTAAGTATTTTTTAAGAGAACTAGAAATTATGAGATATTAAGAATTCGATGAAGTAGACATAAGCAGCTGCTGCCTATTTTGCGCCCAGGTCTATCACATGCTTTAATTCTATTTTTTTTAAAAAAAATAAGGATACTTGTTAAGGTTATTTTGCAGTCAGTTGTATGCCCTTCCACCAGGAAGTAAAAAAGTGACATTGAAGGTACTGTTGGATGCAAGAGGGGAGGGGGGATTCCTGATGCAGCCAACCAGAAGGAAAGGGAGAAGCCAATGGGGTAGTGTTCGAAGCATTGAATTATTTTGATAAGCTGGTCTTATAATTTATAATTCCGTCATTGATAGAAAATACTTTCATATACTTATATAACCTGTGCTCTTTACATAATATGAAATTAAGTTAATTTGAAATATAGTGTAAGGAAGTGGATCTGGGTCATGTAAGAAAAGACGAATCAAGGCAGTCAAAATCTCGCTGTAATTATTGTTGGGGGTTGCAGTGATAAGTAGAAATATGTAATTTACGGTTATGAGTGTTTTAAGGTCTGAAAAATTTGGAAACGCAGGTTGGTGTGTGGAAAGCCAGGGAAACGCTTTTAATTTTTATATGCAAATTAGAATAATTATCTTCCGAAGATTGTTGAAATTATGGGTTGTGTCGAAAGTTTAATAATGCATTTGACGAAGCGATGGAGTAGGAAAAACGGCAATGCGTGTGGCGAGGGATTGTTGGGTCGGAAATAATGTAAGCAGCGAGGGATGGTTGTGTCTGAATGTATGTAAAGCATATGGCAAGGGATAGTTTTCGGAATTTCGGGTAGTACATGAGGTGAGAAACTGTTGTCAGAATTTCGGTTAATGCATGAGACGAGGGATTGCTGTGTCGGAAATAATGTACGCAGCGAGGGATGTTTGTGCCGGAATGTGAGTAATGCATGTGGCGAGGGATTGATATAGAAATTTCGGATAGTGCATGAAGATATTGGTTTCGGAATTTTGGGTAATGCATGCTGCAAAGGATTGGTGTCTGAGTGTATGGAAATTGCGTGTGGCGCTGGAATGATATATATGCTTAGTGCTTGTGGCGAGGGAAGGTTGTGTGTGGGTAATGGATGTGTCGAGAGAAGGTTGGGTGTGGGTAATGCATGTGGCGAGGAAAGGTTGGGTGTTGAATAATTTTTTTTTGTATAGAAATTTGTGGAGAAAGTGTGGATTTTCTGGAAGGAATGCTGTTCAGTGAATGGAGCATTAAATTTTCGAATGCATGGTGTCAACGATATGGTGGAAGTCGAAAATATAAATTCTAGGGTAAAATAAGTGATATGTGCAAAGAATATTGGTTTGGGTCTATTGGATTTCTTCTTATTGAAAGAGTTTTCTATTCTGCTTAGAATGTAGATTGTAGGTGTTGGTGTATGCTTTCTGGGAAGAAAAGTGAGTAATCTAGAATATAAAGAGTTGGGATAGACAAGAGTAAATTTTCAATTACTTTCAACAATGATTAGTTCAAAAATCATTCTGATTGTTTGAAAAGTTGAAAAATTTGTCCGAATTATAATATCAAAATTTCATATTCCTTCAATATATTTAAAATTTACCCATAATTGTTTTTAATTTTATATCCCTTTGTCAATTCTTTGCAATTCTCTTTGCAATTATTCATATCTGAGAATTGCAAATACTTGCAATTCTCAGATATGAATAATTTAAGCATACGAGAATTTGAAAAGTTTGAAATCGGAACTATTGGTATGCCTTACTCTCGCAATGATTATCTCATTTTGGGCACCACTACTGAAAGTTGTATGCCAACCTGGGAGCTATTCTTTTTATCTGACCATCTCCCAGTGTCACAAAATCCATTTTAAGATCGCTTTTGAAGCGTCAATTCTAAGAAAGTCAAAGAGTGAGTTCCATCAAATTCCTAATGAAAGTCAACATTTTCTCATTCTAAACAGTTTGATTAACATCTAGACAATATGCCTATTTCGAAAATACTAGATGTCAGAATCAAACTTTTAGTTATCACAAAAGTTCACTTTCGAAATTATTTACACCAGTTTAAACTGAAATTTTATTTACATTATCCTGAAATGAGTAAATTATTTTTAAGAGCTGAGATGCTTGTAGAATTCAAATTCCTAATTTTTGGTATGAGCACCTCTTTTAAAATGAAGTGGTGATATGATCATTAAAAATATTTTAAGCCCTCATATTATATCTCAATTTTTTCTTATAAAAATAAACCGAAGTGCTCTATTATATGTAAAAAAAGTGCCACGATCCTTATATTCTTGTAGGTTTTCCGTTATACTTTGCGACGCATATTTCAACAAAGATGACCTCAATTATTTATTAACTCGATATTCTCTGTAAAATATTCTTGATTTCAAAAATACTGGAGAACCAAAACATTCAAGACTTCAAATATGAGTGTAAATACTTCTTAGTACTTGTCAGTACTTCTTAGACCATGCAAGCTTGAAAAACAAAAACTCGACTTGAAAATTAATCTTCCTTTCTATCTTAAAGCAATAAAAATCTTTTTGTTACCTGAGAAATTCATTTAGTGAGAATCCGTCTGTTCCCCTAATATCTAATAATGCTTCATTTTTCAAATTTTGAATAGATAATCTAATTATTTCGCTTTAACTGGTTTTAATCCAGGAAAAGCTCAAAAAACTTCTTAGTAGTCAAATTTGTATTCAATTACGATGCTTAATTATTCTTCCAAGGTATAAATACTCAATTTAGGAAATCTTTCCGAGAGCTG
>JAOUZG010003425.1:0-21841 GCA_026289955.1 Argiope argentata
TAGATTCAAATGTCAGGTTCTTATTTTTAGATTCAAATGGTATGTTCGTATTTTTAGATTCCAATGTCATTTTTTTTCATTTTTAGATCCAAATGCCATTGATAACTACGTCCAATCACCGACAACCAAGTCATGCAAGTTTTGCCAAATGCTTTCATCGAAACTATTTATTCTTCTTCTCTGCATTTTCTTCTGGTGCGCGAACTTCCATCTACGATATTCTTTTGCTCAGGTGTTATCTATCTCCAGATACAAGGGAATTTTTAGAATCATCTGGTCTTCTGCAGCAAAATTGTATTTATTTATTTTATCAAATTTGAAAGCAACTATCTGTAGTAAAAATAGAAAATTCCAAGTGATATTTCTGCAGGTAGCTGCTACTGTTTTGTGAACGGTGAAAAAAAGATTTATATATGTTAATTTTTATTTCTGCATGGAATTTGTGTGTGAATAAATGTTTTTAGTTCAAATGCAATTTTGGTTGTCTTCAGTTATTTCATTATTCTACTTTTTACTACCTAATGTATCTAAAAATAGTATTCATGCTTCTATTCAATAAAATACAATTCACACTAAATATTAATATTCAATAAATACTGATTCAATGAAAATGTATTTTCAGTCTTAATGTAAGGATAAAAGTTAGAAAATTTAAACGTATCATTGTATCTTGTATTGCTACTAAGCCCTCACCAGCCTACATTCTAATAGCTTTATGTGTAGAGTTTTTTTTTGTAGAGCATTCAGTGTAGAGGTTTGTTCTAAGGTTTTTTTTTATGATTATTCGTCATCTCAGAAACAACTAGTGTTGTTAATATTATTCAAAAAATTTGCTTTTTAACTTCTGTGAAGCTTAAATTTTTATGTTCAATTCTATATTTTATATATTCTCCCTATTATCTGCATTAAATGGTCAGGTTTTAAGGGGGTATATGACAACTGCAAACAGAGAACGTTAAAAATTTTATTAAAAAATAAGTTTAGTTTTTTTTTTTCTCTTGAGAAAACCATCCTTAATATCAAAATAATTTATTTATGCACAAACAAATATAAAAATAAATGTTTCAATAATGCAAAGTTTACTAAACATTGAAAGCACAGTAAAGTAAAAAATATTTAAATGTTATTTACATAAGTTAAAATTTAAAAAAATTAATAATTTTTAATTTTAAGTGATTTAATAACAATAGGGGTTTGACCAGACAGGCTTTATTTCAAGTCACGCATTGCTCTTAATGTATAATCATTCCGACATCTTCCAATTTACAAAAATAATGCCACCTTCATAATTCTACCCCGTCTATAAAAGAAAAGATAAAATTTTACCATAGAATTAATATCCATCAAAGATAATTTGGAGATAAAGTTGCGAAAAAATTTTAACCCCATTTTTAACGGGAATTGAGATTTTTCAAAAGGGGTTTGAATTAGCCCCTCCCCCTCACACACAATTATACTGTGATTACAGATGGTTATTGAAAAGCATTCGTTCCCAGAACGTTAAGTTGTCGCAAAAAATTTTTAACCACTGGCAGGATGTTACCAGCTTCTGAGAGCTAATAATAATTATACTAATACTATAATACAGTAAATAAAGTTAAGGAAATTTTATATGTTGCCTTAATAATTATATATCGATTGTTTAAACACATGATTTTATAATTTGTGACCGACAGTTGTCATATTCCTCATGTGAAAACTGTGAAGTGTTTGAAATGACAAATCTGTTAAAAACATATCTTTATGACGTATTATTAACCAGAATTATATGTCATGCTTAATAATACCTCATATAAATATGTTGTTCCAGTATATTTTCAGAATACAACAATGTCACTAAAATGTTAATTACACTCTTCTTGTGAAGAAAATATTTTAGATGTGAATGAGATCCCGTGTTTAAAAGGCAAGCAGGAATACTATAATAATATGTATGACAATTACGTTTGAAATGACAAGAAATGACAAATCTGTTAAGATTAGGATTGCAGAATTATGGGTCATGCTTAAAAATACCTCATGTAAATATGTTTGTTCCAGTATAATTTTCGAATACAATAAAGTCACAAAAATGAGAATTACACTCTTCTTGTGAAGAAAATAGTTCAGGTGTGAATGAGATCCTGTAAAGGCAAATATGAGTACTATAATAGTAATATATGACAATTATAATTACAAAAAGTTCACAAAAGTAATTTGTTACAAGTACACATTATACAAGCTTATTAAATATTCCTTAGATAAGAATGTAGAAGCTAATCTTTATTACAGTGGAACGTAGAACATTAAAAGCAACGATAGAATACTACATAAGTTTTTTTTTTCTATAGAAATGGAACTCATACATGAAGAAATTTTAATGCACCTGATTATCCGATATTTAATATTTTTCTTTAATATTTTATGTTGCTTTAGATTATACGTCGTACTATTTATTAGTATTATGATTTCTGGTCATTATAGAAAAAAGACAGTGTACCAAATAGAATACAAACAACTGTTGTTTTTCATCCTTCATACACTTTTCAGAATTTTATCATGTCAGAATATCATGTTATTTTTGGGTTGAGGTTTTTGATGTCAATAAAAATCTGTAGTCGAAAAATAAAAATTTTAATTTGTAGGCAAAAAATAAAAATTTTATTATCTGCACGAGCATCTCAAAAATAAGCTCAAAAAATCAGTAACGTGCTGCCATTGCATTTACAAAAGCTCTTATTAAAAAATTAATTAATTAATGGCTACAGCAAATAAAACCAAGAAAAATGTTATTTTGAGCAAGTGATCAAATGAAACGAAATAAATAGGAAATGCGATATTTTTTAACCATAAATGCCAGACAAAGTTTGCCATACTAAAGTGACTCATTCAATGAAACGATTAAAATGAATAAAAATATAATTTAACTTGCACGAGCACGTGGTGTTTGACCCTTCATGAAATGATGTTCTGACAAGATACATTGAAATATGCAGAGCAGATGTCATTTTAATCTTTGAATATTTTTTTCTAAAATTTTCAAAAATTAAAATTAAAATTCCTAAATGTATTCTAATTTAATTATCTTTTTCACACAAATATGTGTACATTATTCGAACATTTCCCATAAATTATAAACTGAGAATGGTTAAAATATTTTATTAACAGTTCTTAATTAATTCTTTTTCTGATGATTTTATTAATTTTCAGAAGTGGGAGGGTGTATAAAATTTACTATCTTCTGAAAGAAAGTAATAAATGTTGCATTCTTATACATAACTGGGTTTGCGATACTAAGAAAAATAAAAGAAATATAAAATATAGATATCTTTAGTTATGAAGTACGTACTGTGCATAAGGAAATTTTTATCGAGTTTTGCCACGACAAGCTAAAAAATGTAACGAATTTCAAATTTAAAAAATTAAATTTTTTCATTATTTCACTTTTATTAAAACTAACGAAATGAAACTGAATTTTTTTAAAAAAATTTCTTTTCATATAAAGTGACTTTAAGATTTAAACTGTTCAAATTGAAAATTTCACTTCCTTTATTCTTCATTATGTCCATGTATTTATTTCAATTGCATAGAAATTAATTATATTTGACTTTATGTTTGAAGCCTAATGATTCATTTGAAATTTCTCTCTTCTTTCTTCAATACTCTACAAATTCGTTAACATCATGTGAAAATCATTTATTTAAAAATTGATTTATTTTATAATAAATTAAATTTGAAAATATTTTATTTGAAGGCCTTAATTTCAAGTTGCTAATATCATCAAGAGTATTTTTTTAAAGCAACATGGGAAGATTTCATTTCCTTGAATCGAATCAGTAGTCATTTTTAAACAGCGTATCTACTAGTTGTTTCAAAATATGTGAACATTATTTTGTCAAGATTTAAATTCTATCTTCAAAATTTTAATTCGTCTCTATTTTTATAAAACATCATTTTCGACTTTTTGTTTAAATTGGTATATATCATTGGCGTGAAAAAATATCATCGATGAGAAAACGAAATTCTAATTTATCTCATATCGTGATTTTGACAGTTTTTCAAGCTGGCTGGATATACAAGATCCCCATTCTTCTCCTTAACTTGTCTGAATCCCTACTCCACCAAAACCCAACTATTCTCTTCAAATGGATGAAAACCCATGTTGGTTATGGGAGTAATAAGAAGCTGGTATTATAGCAAAAACATCCGATGATTCATTGATGGAAGCTACTAAACCCCGGTATTTTCTTAAACAGCATCTTCAGAAGATATTTATAAGAAAATAGGAAATTCTTTGGAATTCTGGAAATGCCGATCATTCTATAAAGTCATCAAAACAGTAAACTTATAACCATACTCTTGAAGCCGTGAAGAAATCCTGTTTTGTCGCAGGACATGGCCCCTTCCCTTCTTTTCTTCGCCGTTTTCCAATTATCAGAAGACAACTGCTTTCCTTGTGGAGGATTTGGCGATTCCATCCACTTTGCGATATGCCTTTAACCAGGGCCTGACAAAATCAGGGGCATACAGGGAAGCTGCCCCGGGCTCCTACATAATTCAGGGTCCCTCAAATCAAGTAGAAATTTGATTTTCAATTTCTTATTTAATGAATGATCTTCATCATTAAAGTAGTGAATCAGAGGGCCCCCAAAGTAACTTTTGCCCCGGGCCCCAACTAGGCTAAGTCGGGCCCTGCCTTTAACTCTTCCATGGCAAATCCTCTTCTTCGCTAAAATGTGTTTGCTATAAAAGAATCCTTAGTAACTCATCTTCAAAAAAAAGGATATTATTTAATACATCGCAGTCTCATTCGTAATGAATCCTATAACTCACTCAAATAACTAAATTTTATGATGCCATTATATTTTCATTCATACTGAGCTTTATCATGTTCATTCCTCCACTTTTATTGTAATCCAAATATTTTTCAGCATTTATTATTTCATTTAAGTTACGGGCTAGCGTCCTGGCACAAAGATAGGGCATCTTCCTCGTGATTTGGGCGTTCCGGGTTTGAGTCCCGGTTAAGGAATAGTTGATCTTCTGTGTTCTATCTATGAAGCACGTGAATGCGTCCCCCTGTAAAAAGGGATTGTGCCAGCAAATGTGATGAGTGTGTAGCTGAAGTCGTACTCTTGCTCCTAGTTGGAACTATTTCAAACAATGCTTATTTAGGCTTAAATCAGTTAATGTATCAGCGGACTTGTCCATGGCAAGTGTCATTAGTAACAACAACAACAGCATTTATATTTCCGTATTTTATCATTTGTTTATTCATTTCAAATTGATTGCTTTATAATTTTTCTTTTAATTCTTTTCTATTTGTTTTTAATACAGTCCACTTACATTTATACCGAACCAAAAAGTGTGGTATTAAGATGTTAAGAAATTCATTGAATGAATTCTTTTACAGATCATAAACATGATTAAATTCCTAATTGACCATTAATAATTTTTCTAAATAAATTATCACTGTTAATTTTTCCGTACAAAATTTGAATACTCTCTGCATTTTATTCATATTATTTTCTTAAGTTTTGTCTAGTATTTCATTACCTATAATTGATTTATTACCTATAAGTGGTTTGAATATATTGCAGATATTTTTCAATTCTTACTATTAGCTCTCTCTCTCTCTCTCTCATCTCTTTCTCTCACTCTCTCTTCTCTTTCTCTCACTCTCTCTCTCTCTCTCTCTCACACACACACACACACATCTTGTTTAAATTTTCAATCGTTTTTATTCATCCAATCAATTTCAAGTAATTTTTTTAAAATTTTAGTGGATGACATTTAATGTTAATACCATTTTTACAAGTATTATTTCATTAATTTTTTTATAAATTAATTAAAAACCAACTCTCTCGCCAAAAATCTTAGTTTCCTCGCCAAATAAGTAACGGATTCACTTTGTTTTTCCCACACGCTAATGAGGCAAGGCTTAACATGTTTTCAGACAATTATTTTAAACAATTCTGATAATGATTAATGCATTTAGAATTAAACATTATTAATTAATCGATTTCAACGACACTTTTAAGTACTTTAGAATTAAAATTATACTGAGTAAAGAAAATTCAAAATTTCTAATCTATATTGCTTTAGCCCAACTGGCGTAGAAAATTCACGCATTTTGCGTTGCCACAATCAGCTTTGAATCCTCAATTGGCATTGAAAAGTCGATGCAATGCAATTTTTTGATCAATTATTTATCAATATGATTGTTAGGCTAGGATAGGTTGGTTGGTAAGGCCTTGGGCTCACATCCCTTTTACTGCGGGTTTAAACCCGCCAGCTGAGGATTCACAGTGTTAGTGCTCGTGGTGGAAACTAAATCTGTCCTGCTTATAAATTCCTCTTTGTCGAGGATAATACAGCTGAGGGTACTTTGTCAGAACTGATCGTTCTCTTTTTCAGATTTAAATTACGATTTGTGGATAAATGAATGAATGAATTCCACCCAGTAAAGAGAGTTTGTGACGTGTGTGAGCTAGAAGTCAGACTTCTGCTTAGGGTACTCAAGGGTCCATTCCCTCAGGAACTACTGCACCCCTCCATTCATTGCAAAGCGGAACACGAGAACAACAATTGTATTTATTTTTAAAAAATTAACTGAATAAAAAATTTTCCTAAATTACTCCTAATAACCTAAGTAAGAATTTATTTAAAAAATTGTTTTATACTACTTTTTTATCATTTTTATATGCTATATATATTCGTATTTGTGGTTTCTAATTTTCTTCACACTTGATTTCAGTGCAATTATTTCATTTAATAAAGTCCATTCCTATCTATACCAAGCCAGAAAGAAACCAAACGAGTTCCAGAAGTAGAAATAAATTTTAGTGTTGGCTGTTAAAACGATCATCGTATCATAGACAAAGCTGCTTGTTTTTTGCGAGTACCGCATAAAGTGTAAATTTAATGCATCATAACAACTTTATAATATTACAAGGCCGGGATAACCTGGTTGGTTGAGCATTGAACTCGTACTCCTTAGGTTACGAGGTCGAAGTTCACCGACCAAAAGATTCCCCGAGTGTTTGGAGGCTGGCGCTCGTTAAATCTGTTCGTGGTCGCAAAGTCATCCATGTCGAGAGTAATACCACTGGGGGTGTTGAATTAGGAGGTGATCGTTCTCTCTTCCAGGTCTAAATTACGAACTGAGATGCATGAAGTCCACCACCTAAAAAGGGTTGGGGCGTATATGTAGATAAGTCGTTCTCTTGGTCCTAGATGGCGCTACTTGTAAAAACAAATAGTAGTTTTCTGAGGCTTAAATCAACTGCTGATGTATCGGCGGGGCTTGTCCACGGCGAGTGCTATAAGTAACAACAACAACATTACAACGATACAGATATAAACAAGAACATTAAAATTTAAAATTTCATAAATAGAAAATAAGAAGTATTCACGGCAATATATATTCGAGGCATTTAAAAAAAATCCATAACCCATTCAAAGAATTTATAACTTCAAAACTCTCATAAGTAATTTTAATCGAGTATAATTTTTTCCCATTGATAGGCCGATTGCCAGTGGTATATACAAACGACGATGTTTTTTACAAACAATACCGAAAATCTATCGTAAGATGTCTTTCATGCTAATCGTTATAAGTCAAATTTCCAAAATTTAAGAATCAATCATTAATAATCTCCAAACTTCTACCCACAAGCAGCCAGTGCCATCAATCTTAGACAGTTAATGGATTATTGTTGTTGTTTTTCCTGTGATATGGCGGATAAAAAACACAGAGTGTTAATAAAGAAGTAATATAAAAAAATAATTTAAGTCAATTCCGACTTAGTTCAACAAAGAAAAATTTTATTTTAGGTTTTTTTATTAAATAATTAAAATAGTTGTAAATAATTTATCAAAAAATATTGATTTACGCAAGAATGAAATTTCCATTTTTCACCTTCATGTGAAAAATACTGAAATTCTCGCATTTAACCGATTGAGCTACTGTCTCAATCGGTTAAATGCGAGACTCTAAAAATATCTGCTGCTAAACTCTATTTAAAGCATTAAAAATTAATTAAATTCAATTAATATTTGAAAAAACTGTATTAATATCAAGTGTCCTCAACTGCAAGTTTTTAAAAAATGTATTTCAATTTAACTGGATGAATAAAAAGTATTTTATTAACGATTGAGAATTTGAACACGATATATATAAGGAGAGTGTGAACTAATAGCAGGAATTGAAAATGGAATTAAAAAAGCGAGAGAATCCTTTGCTAATCTTTTAAAATCCATCGCGTTGAAAATCCACGCATGCTCAGTGTGTTCTGATTTGTTTTCAACGGATAAGGATTTGATTTTGTTTTGAACGGACAAAATGTTTCGAAAAATTATTTATATTAAGTGTAATTATTTAATAAAAAGTAGCTAAAATAAAAATTGTCTTTGTTGACCCTAAAAAGTAATTGACTTAATTTTTTTATATTGTTTTTTTCCTTTTATGTGTAATATTAATTTTGTTCTTGTTAAAACCGTTGTGTGCTTTGAAATTTTTTGCATTTAAAGAGAACATCGAATATTTATCATTAAATATTCGATGTAGAGTTTTACTGCCAAACTATCAGCTATATAAAATGCTTTGGATCAAATCTAACTTTTTTTGTCGTTTATCTACCCGTATCCTTGCAGACATAAGAATTTAAAAATTTATTTCAATTAGTTCAAAATTTGTCGTATCCAAAAGTGTCAAGATGAGATACGCAAACAGCTAAGATTTCGTCTTCTTTGCTTGATTAAAATGGGAAACATAAATTTAATGAGAATTAAAATTTAGTCTAAAATGAATTATTCTTTTCAATATCAATTTTTGACATTTTAATATTTTATTGATTTTGTTAAATATCTTCAAATGGATAAATTGAGCATTAATGGGCTAACAATTGATAAAGACATTAAAAAATATCTGAATCATCAAATATATTAGATTAAATAATAATATAAAATTTTCAAAAAAATAGTAAATATAATTTTAAAGAAAGTAATTTTCGAAACATTGTGTCAAGGAAAACAACAATTAGACTTAAAAATACGGATAATATTATCGCCAAGCTCTCAAAATGTTTGCACAAATAAGATCTTATCATTGTTTAATATAATGTCAAATATGATGAGTTATCATTTAAAAAAAAATTCACATTTTATTTTAGTAATGCATTTTTAAGTATAAATAAAATATAATTTAACTAATTTCCAGAATTTCCCGATAGCAAATTTTTTTAAAATTAGAAACTAGAAAACATTTTTTTTCTTAGTTTATACATATAATCGTAAAGAAACCAGATTTATAAATTTTGTAAAGTTATAGTGAAATCAATTACCTGTAATTGAAAAAATTAAAAAGAAGATATATAATTTTTTATAATTGCATCAAACGAATTGACTAACCCAAGGACGAAACTCAAGCTGAAAGTTGGTTATTCGCGCTAAAATAGCTTTATATGCGTTAATGGAGGCCAAATATCTGTTTTATAATATCATATTTAGCGAGTTAAAGCTGGAGAGAAATTCCTGTTTGGCGACTCGGGCATTATCTTGAATAAAAAAAAAGTTTAAAAAATGAAAAAGAAAGAAAGAAAAGATCAAAGAAATCAAAAAACATAAATGCAAACGAGGAAGAAAGCAAGAATGAAAAGAAAAGAAAAAAAAAGGGAAAAAAAGGAAGAAAGAAAAGAAAAAAGTATTATCAAATGACGCGAAAAACAATTCATTCAGAGAATTTGAATCGAGAAAGTAATTTTCAGAAGTCAAATATACCATTGAGAGGGAATTCAAGCATGGCCATAAAAATTGGCAGGAAGTCAATCTATGCTACTATTATAAATGTGAAAGTTTGGATGGATGCATGATAGGGTTCAATCATGTCAAAACGGCTAAAGAAAATTGGAGGAAATTTAGCACAGAGATAGATTATATTCTACAGAAGAATATAGGCTAATTTTTAATCCGGTTAATTGAGTGGTTATTTCTTTATTAATTAAAAAATAAATTTTTCCACCAAAAAATAAAATAAAAAAATCTGAAAACATCTTCTTGAGCTTTTCGGATCGTTTGTTTTTATTTTTCTATTTCCAATATTCTTTTAATATTATCTTATCTAATGGAATTCTTTGTGATCTGTTATAGGATTTCCCGACAGAAAGCCTTTTTCATCAGAACAAAAAATATAAAAAAATCTAATCGTTTATTTTTATTTTTCTGTTTCCGTTTTTCATTTTAATGTTATCTTACTATTCTAAAGGAAGGTTTATTATTTTTTTCCCTAGACTGTTCTTGTATTATAATTCGATATTTCCTGTTCATTTCTGTTGATTTTTTTTCTTGCTGTACATATTCCTTTTGCCTATTTTCATCATTTTCGATTAAATTTTTTAAAGTACCTTTATAGTTTAAAGTACATCGCTTTTAAGTAGTTTTTCCTCCCACGCTAATGATGTAAGACGTAATATGTTTTCGACCGGTTATTTCACACCTTCTGTTTATTTTCGTAGTGTATGATAAATTTAAAATTAAACATTGTTAATTAATAGATCTTTTGATTCCTTCAGAAGTGCTTTTGAATAAAAATAAAATAGATAAATTGAAATTATAATTTTGTAATATGCATTGCGTTACCCCAACTGGTGCTTAAAATTCACGTCTTTGCGTTGCTAAAATTGACATTGAAAAGTCAGTTCTCACATATACACATCAAAATTTCCACGCGCACGAAGTCGCGAGTAAAGGCTAGTACCATGATAGTTACCAAACGTTATAAATCTTTATTAGCTACATAATAAGAAAAATCTTATATGGAGTTAGTCAAAGTGTATTAATAAATTAAAACATAACACAAACAAAAATAAAATATTGGAAAAATAGCAGCTTGAAACCGGAAATATATAATATATTGACTAACGCTATAAAAATTATTATGGAAAACACTAATCTATGCTGGTTTTATTATAAACACCCTCCCAAAAGAATTTAATTAATTATAAGTTGGAGGAGATATTATACTATAATTAAATTATAACTCTTAAAATTAATATATTTTTAATAACGATACGGTATTAAAACCATTTTTATAAGATAATGTTTTCTCATTTTTTTATATTATACATATTAGACCTCTTTTATTTCTTTAATGAAGTTTTAGTTATTAAATGTATTTTGGAAAATTGCCGATGGTTTATTGCTTTTTTAAAAAAATTGTAAGTTTATAAATAAGAAAAGTGATATCATCTTGATAGGTTATACGATTAAAAGATACTCATCTTTATATACAAATATTTTGATCTATAATGAACTTTATAAAGCTACCTAAAAAATTAACATCATAATAAGAATAAAAAAATAATAGAAAGAAAGAAAATAATTTAAAAAATGTATCATATATAATTAAGCATTAATGTTTCCATTCACTTATAAGCATTTTTTTACTTATATTTTTATGAATAAAATAAAAATTTAGATGTAAACAACCATGAAATGTTTGCTAAAAAATTAGTAATAGTTATGAAATACATCTTGATAACGTATAAAAATAATAAGAAGAAATAATGTCTTAAGCTTTATTTTATTTAAAAAATAATTACATTATATATAAATTAGTTATCATAAATTTCATGGAAAATTGTAGCAAGAGATATTTGCTTCATCGTTTTTAAAATGTAAAATCATTGTTGTATTTCCCTTTAGAACCAGATAAGAAACAAAATTATCTCTAAGCTGACTGTTTATTTTTAAAAAACGCTCTAAGAAAAATATTGCTTACGAAAAACCTCCAATAAGACTTTAGAAATGGCAAAAAAATCTTAAACCCCATTTATTTCATACTTCGATTCGGATTAATGATTACATTTTACGACTTTTTAATTTCAAGGTAAATACACCAATTAATGTAGTACATTATGTGTATTATAAGCAAACATATTGACATTCCTTTTCGCTTAAAACTTCGTGAAATATTTCAAAGAAAAACAATGAGACCAGTCCGTTTAATTCGTATATATTGCAGACTAGCAGAATAAAAAATAAAAATAAATAAATAAACAAGGTATATTTCGATTCGAAATCTTTAAAAATTAGCACGCAAATCCAGGCGAAGGTTACGTAATCGCCATAAGTGCTGTCCTTAAGAAAAACCATATCCACCTATTTCCTCATATGATCGCATTTCAATCGCATTTATATTTCTCTTTTTTATTAGAATTTCGTTACCTCTTCATAAAGAAGATAGAACAATAACTGTATCAGGAAGCACCTTGCAGTAGAGAAAAAAAATCAAAAAATTTGTCGTTCAGTTTCAGATTAATAAACTTCCGATTTTTCGAATTCGTGAGAAAAGTTTTCTAAAAACCAAAAATTAGATGCATTGTGTGCGGTTTAGATTTTCCTTGGGTGTGGTCGGGTGAAATACCTTCAATAAAATACTTAATTTTGAAACTGGTATGCTACAGAATGAGATGGTAATGTCCTTGAGGAAGAAATGTATATAAAGCGGAGATCTCTGCTCAAGCCAACACAGTTTCTACAGCTCAGTTTCTTGAGAAGAACGAAATCTCTCTTTCAACATGATTGCAAAGGTAAAATTTATTTCGCCTTACATGTCTCAGTTTAGTCGGAGGCATTAACTTTGTTTTAAGCTTAGTTTATTAAATTACAGTTTACTATAAATTGGTAATTCTGTAATTAAAAATTTCTGTACATTTTTGAGGCTAGTCAGATTTAATAATATTGCTTTAACCATAGCTTATTAAGTTTCGGTTTCTGTAAAATGAAAATACTGTTTATTTTTTAGCCTAATCAGATGTACTAACATTGTTTTAAAAATAGCTTATTAAGTGTCTGTTTCTGTAAATTGATAATTCAGTAAATTTCTTAGCCTAGTCAGATGTAATAATATTGCTTTAACCATAGCTTATTAATTTTCGGTTTCTGTAAATGTGTAATTCTGTAAGTAGTAATTTCTGTAAATTTCTTAGTCTAGTCAGATGTACTAACATTGCTTTAAACATAGCTTATTAATTTTCGATATCTCTAAATTGGTAATTCTGTAATTAGTAATTTCTGTAAATTTTTTAGCCTCGTCAGATGTACTAAATTTTTTAAAGCATAGTTAGGAAAGTTTTATTTCTTTGTAAATTAGTAAATTTGAAATTATTAATTTGTATGTAAACTTGTTAGCTTTGTCAGATGCATTAATTTTGTTTCAAGCACAGCTTAGTAAACTTCATTTTCCGTAAACGTCTGTAAATTCAGCATTTAGGCGTCAGAAATTCATAATCAGAGATTTTGAAGGGCTGAAAAAATATCATTAGACAGCATTCAAATATGCTAATTTTTAGTTACAAATTAGGAATGAGCTTTTAGCGAATTTAGTGTTATAGAATTATTTACGAAAATCTTTTAAACAATATCCGCTAAACTTTTATCTTAGTTTTCAATTTAGTTCTTATTGTTTACAGGAAATAAGAACAGTTGCTTTGTATTGGATACTGCTTTTCTTCAGTAACTTTGCTTTATTCTTAAATTTCGCTTCCATTTATTCACTCGAAACGAAAATATTCATAAACTAAAATCTCCAATCAAGTAATAAAACTGTCTGTTAAAATCTAACTGGTTAATGGTAAATATTTAGTATATTTTAAGTTTACTTTTCTTGTGGAGTTCAAATAAAGTTTATAGATGTTTTTAAAAAATGTAGCTTAGGTTTGTAAAATGAATTTTTCGTAAATATATAAGTTTTTCAAGGGATTTCAAATCCATTTTGTCTTTATCTGAAGAAAATTTACTTAAATTCTTCTCTTTATTCTATAGATAATTGTTTGGGGCTTTTTCTATTTATTACTTAAAAATATATTATAACACTTTATGTTGTCCCAATTCATAAGAGAAAATAAAATCTTATATTGATTTAGTTTCCAATTTAAAACTTATTTTTCACACAACAAAGAAATAAGCAATATCGCCTGAGTATCAAAGAATTCATTATTTACATTTAGTTCGAAATTCAAAATAAGAAAGTATTGAAACCCTTTCTCTAATACTTTTTTAAAAAACACTTTGGAAAGACAAAATATACAATAAACGAGTATCAATATTCTGATTAAAAATTAGTCAACTCATGAAAACATATCCCTTAAATAAGTATCGGTGATCAGCAAACTAAAACTGAAATGTATTATTTCAGATCGCCATCCTCTTCGCTGCTCTAGCAGCTGTCCACGCTAGCGTGCTTGGACACGGACATCTGGTCAGCACTGGAGTTAGCAACAGGGCACAAACCCAAGATGTAAGTGCACATGGAAATACTTCTATCTCAAATTAAATTATTCTTTAATGATTTTCGTCAAATATTTAAAACAATCTTTAATCATTTATTAATAACTTAGGGATACGGAAACTATGCTTTCGGTTATGACATCAAGGACGGACTCGGTGCCACCAACTCCCGATCCGAAGTAGGAGACGCCCACGGAAACAAGATGGGCTCCTACACCCTCGCCGACATCGACGGAAGGGCCCGACGAGTCGACTACGTCGCTGACGGACACGGATTCCGAGCCACCGTTAAGACCAACGAACCCGGAACCGCCGCCAGCGCCCCAGCAGCCACCCTCGTCGCCAGCCCCTACGCCGGACCCGTCGCCCCAGTCGTCAACCACGTAGCCCCTGCAGCACCCGCCGTTGTTGGGCATGCCGCTTCTTACGCTGCTCCTTTGGCCGTCGCCGCCCCAGTAACTTATGGTGCTGCTCTCGGACACGGAGCCGCCCTTGGTCTTGGACACGCTGGCGTTCTCGGACATGGAGCTGCCTATGGTCTTGGACACGGAGCTGCCTATGGTCTTGGACACGCTGCCGGTCTCGGTCATGGAGCCTATGGTCTTGGACACGCTGCAGGTCTTGGACACGGAGCTTACGGACTCGGACACGCTGGTGTTCTTGGACACGGAGCCTATGGTCTTGGACACGGTCTCCATCATTAAGACTTATTCTTAACTTCGGTAAGTTTACAGATTTTTTTCTCTTAGATCTGAAATGATAATTTTTAAATTCTTTGTAACCTTCCGAATCTTCCATAAACTGTCAAAATTAGCTTCGAATTAAATGGTAATTGGTCTTAATTATTTTAATATAGTGATTACAGATAAAAAGCATTAAAAAATTGTTCTGACTTTATAAACGCTTTTAGTAATGAGTTTTCTGGAAATTTTTTAACACGTTTTGTTTCAAATGCTATAACCAGTTTTATATACAAAAATAATCATTACCAATGTTATGAAGACTTCTAGTGTTTGTAAATCGATCAAATAACATGTGTGAATTTCAAGACTTTAATTTTTAATTTATCATTAATTAAAATATTATTTATTACGATCTGGATTCGATTAATTGGGATTTTCTTTGCATTATACATTTAAAATATGCAGGAACGATTTTTTTGAAGAAAATAAAACTTTCTGAATAGTTTAATTCATTATAAAAACCTAATAGTTATTTTTAAGTCTTAAAAATACCGATTTTCTTGTTGTTGTTATGGCCACTTGCCATGGACAAGCTAGCTGAGTTATTCAGCGATTTAAGCCTAATCAGCGTCTCTCTTTTGGTAGTAGCGCCAACGAGGACCAACAGTACTACTTTTACTAATCAATCATCACATTAGCTTGCACTACCCCTTTTTACTGGGGGGTGGGGGGGGGGCAAATTCACAAACCTTACAGATAGAATGTAGAAGAAAAATGAGCCGTTCCCGAACCGGGACTCGAACCCGGGAGGCCCAGATCACCAGGAACCAGATCACCAGGAAGACACGTTACCCCTATGCCAGGATGCCGGCATATCAATTTTTGAGCGATTTTTATTTTTTAAAAAAAATGTTTAGCTTTTGAAAAATTCTCTTTATGAATTTATCTTCAATTCATACATTTTTAAACTATGTATAGAGAGTGTTTAAACCCAAAATACGGTATTAAATTGCTTCGTATATAGATTTTAACTGTCAATAATAGTTTATATAACAGTTATCTATTACTTATTAAAATTGTGTATTTTAATATTCAACTAAAATGCCATTTCCTTATTTTTAGATTCAAATGCCAATGAAAACAGCGTCCAATCACGAACAATCAGTTCACGGAAGTGTTGCCAAAAACTCCCATCTGAACACTTCATTTTTCTTCTCTGCATTCTCTTCTGGTGCGCGAACTTCCATCTGCAACATTCTTTTGCTCAGGTGTTTTCTTTTTCCATATACAAGGGATTATCGAGAACTATCTGTCCTTCTGCAGCTAAATCTTATTTATTTATTTTGTCAAATTTTAAAAGTAGCAATTTGTAGAAAAAAATAGTACATTTCCTGTGTACTCTCGATATTTCTGCATGTTGTTGTAAATGTTACGTTTTGTGAATGGTGATAAAAAATTAGAATATATTTAATTTTTATGTTTGCATGGAATTTATGTGTAAATAAATGTTTTAGTTCAAACGCACTCTTTTGTAGACCTTAATTATTTTATTTCGTCTAACAACATTTAGAAGAATATATTTATTATTTATTTCTTATAACTTCCAACTTCTACTTTTTAAAAATCTTTCTATTAAATAAATAAAATACATTTATACTAATTTTATTTTAAAATATCCAAATGACATTTCAAATTATAAAGTTGTTATAAAAGTTAAAGAAATTTGAAATTTTTTTATAATATTGCAAATATTTTTATTACTAAATATCTAGCAAATTTTCCTATGGTTCAGAATACCATAGAATTTTTAAAATGTTTACTATTAGTTCACACTCTCCCTGTATATATTTATATATCTTGTTCAATTTTTCAATCGTTAATAAGATACCTTATATTCATCCATTGAAGTTCAAATACAGTTTTTTAAACTTGTAGTAGATAAAACTTGAAAATAATACTATTTTTTAAACTTTAATTTATTGATGAAATTTAATTAATTTTTAATACTTTAAATACAATTTTAGCAGTTTGTAATGAAAGCTAAAATCAACATGCATTATCCCAATCGATAAAATGCAAGGATTTCTCTATTTTTCACGTGAAGGTGAAGAATACGATTTCAATTGTCGCAAAAATCAAAATCTTTTGATAATTTTTTTTAAAAATAAACTTTTGCTTCAAGTATACGCTTTATCCAAATGATTTTCAAGAGTTAATTAGCACCTGTGGCTTAGTGGTTAGAATGAAGAATTTTCTCTCAAAAAATGAAATTGAAGAATTTTTAAGCTGTTGGCTCAGTTTTGATTTCTTTCCTTAAAACCTTTCTAGTAAACTGTTGTTCACTTCTCTTTTCTAACCTTAAGATTGAGCTATGTATCTAGAAGGAAAAGGAAAAATTACAAAAAAATTTATTTAATTTTCTCATTTTGTCGTATGTATATACCTATTTATATTAATTGTTATAATTTAATAAAAAGTAACTAAAATTTAAAAAAAATCCTTTGTTGACTTAAGAAATTTTATTATTTTTTTATATTACTTGTGAAATTAAAATCTGGAACTTAAACGAAAAGAAGAACAATGTTAATGAATAAAAACTTTTTTTGAATCTATCAATCTAAAATTTTTCTATTTCCTGTCACACTTATTTTTTTTAATATTGATCAATAACATTTGTGTTAAAAAAAGTTAAATTTTCAGTTTCTGTATTTGAAGAAACGTATAACTATAAAATATTCTTCTACAAACGTAAATCTGATCCCAAATACTTATACAAGAAATAAAATGTATTTCTTTTGCATTTAATTTAAAATATTCAGAACAGGGAAATGTTAATAAAGTAATTTCTGCAGTAAAACTAATGAAACATATACTTTTCTAATGAACTTTTAACGGAAATCTGAAATAAAAGTTCCTTGCACGCAATATGATGTATTGTGAGTCATAACAATTTAATTTTTTTTACTTGTTTCTTTTAGTGAAATAAATTTACACATTTTAAATGAGATAATCTATATATACCAAAACAATATCCTCCTGAGAAGGCATCTCGAAAGAAGGATGAGATACAAAATCAAAAAGTTTTGATAATTTTTTTTTAAAAAAAAAACCTTTTTTTTTAAGTATACGTTTTATCCAAACGATTTTCATTTACGGAGGTTTAATTTCAGCACCATAGACGGTACATAATTAGATGGAAGATTTTGTTCCTCTCATCGATAACAGGATGCATTTTCTTAGGGAAGGATTGTACAGTAGCCGGTAAAACCCCCATAGGACTCATCATAATTCCCGCCAGCGTTGCTGTTGCAGTCTTTTAGTCATTCAATTTTCTTTACCCTTGTGCAATTGAGAGGCTCATAAATTCAGATATATGACGAATAAGAAAACAATTTAAACTTGTACTTAATTAATATTTTTTAATTGAACTAAGCAATGAAACCTCCTAAAAGATCAACTAGAAATTAAGGGCACTCGGTATCTAAAAATTTTTCAATTTGAAAATGTTTAGAAAAAAAATTTAATCAAAATTTTAACAAATTCATCCCTAATTATTTAAAGCATACATTTAAGTGTGAACAGAAAAAATTTCATGCATTTATAATTGAATGTGATTGACTTTTAGCATTTTGTAGCAGACAAAATTTTGAAAAAAAAATCAATCTGAAAAAAAATTAAGGTTTTCATGACAATAAATGATAATAAAAACAGCTCATATGAAGTAAGTTTTTTTTAGAACAAAAATATGGCATTTGTAAGTGCTAAGATACCAATTTTATTAATATATCTTATTTCAAAATGACCATTACCATACATAGGAATTATTAGAAAAATTAAGGAAAAAAATTACAAAATGTTCATTCTTTTTAATTTAATAAATTTTTAGTAAAAATATTTATAAATGATCTTCAATTCTATTTATTATATAACCAATAATACCCAATAAAAATTCAAGGCCATTTAATTGAAAATCAAATGAAATCAGTCATTTTGAAGTAGGTAAATTTTCTAGACAATGCATGCGATAAAAAAAAAGATATGTACAACAATTTTCACTATGAAATAGTTTATATAAATACACAATATTTTAAATAATACATTATCATTCAAACATAATTCTATAAAAGTTATGTGTTAATCTGAGGCATATAGATGAAATAACCAAAGCATAACTAGCATAAGCAGTAACGACATATTTGAAAATGTCAAAAAAAAAAAGAATTCACAAAAATTAATATAACAAGGTAATATAGTGTATTATTATTCATAGCAAGGGAATTGGATTTTCTTTTAATGCGAGGCCTTTTCGGAACCAATTAAAAAGCAGGTAAGCAATAAATAAATTCAGTTGTCTTGAAAAAGACAGTTTTGTTTTCAAAATGATTATAATAACCAAATATAAATTCAATCAAAAACCACAACGAAAGCCGTAAAACTATAAATAAATAAGGATTTACTGTTACAGTTTCAAACAACTTTCCCTCTTTTTATTTCATGAAAAAAAACTGAAAGGCTTTTCTTAGCTACTCGCACATGAAATATGTTTGATGTAAACAAAGGCCAGCTAAATAAAATAGTTCCATATTTCATTAAATTCTAGTCGAATTGTTTTAAAATTTTCAGATTAACATGACAAAGGTTCAAGGATAATAATTCACTAAAAATCAGAATATCGACATTTCCATCGATTTTCCGAAATTTTTAAGATACCGAGTCTCTTTACTGGCTCAGAAAGTCAGATATATGATTTATACGAAAACAATTTAAACTTGTACTTAATAAATATTTTATATTAAACTAAGCAATGAAACAACCTAAAAGATCATCTAGAAATTGAATTGAATGAGAGATTAATTCTTTTTGATACTCGTTCTATTTGACCTGGTTACACAGGGTTATTTTTGCGAATAGGCTTATATTTTTTGTATAAAAAAACTTAAAATTATATATTTTTAAATATACAAACTACTATTACTGTAAAATTGCGTAATGTGTCGCAAATTAATATTAAAAATCAGGTACAAAATATATTATCAAAAGAACCCTCGAGAACCTAGTTTCTAAATCATACATTTTTTTTCTTAAATATTACAATTTTAAAAAAATAATGTATTAAATTTACATGAGTTGGATTGAATTTTATTTTGAAGAAATTATGCGGTCACTAAATATATTATATAAATTTAATTAATATATTTTATTCAATTAAAATTGATTGTTCAAATCCTAGACAGAATTTACTTGCAATTGGAATATTTTAGAAATATATTTTCATATGCTAAAAAATGTTAACATTGATTAAATGGTACTATTTCCAAAAAAAAAGGCTATTGTACATTATGGTTTTAAAAAATCTCTTTATTTAAAGTACATTTTATGTTAGAGGTTAACTTTTCTACTTTAAAACTGAGAAAAATTTTAGAGTAAATTTATTTCAAATCTTGCATTTCAAAAATATGTGTCAATGAAATTGTTCAATAACATAGTAAAACAAAAAAAATTATTTTGGAAATGCCAGTTTGCAATCTAATGATTTAATCTTATTGTTTGGTCAATCAACAACCACATAAAATCGACATTACTAGATTTAAAACTCTATATAAAAACTAAAATGACGAATTCATTATCTTTTAAGTTTTTGTGTTCATTTGTATATGGAAAAATGTATTTTTCATGCTAAATGTAATTAAAATATAGAATTTCGGTCCCAGGGAACACATCCTGTAGCATAATGTAATATTGTAATATTGTACAATAGTACAATATTGGGCAATATTATATGATATTAAACAATATTGCGAACATTGATAAATATTGTACAATATTTGTGTGGGTATAAAGACAGCAAGTTAAATACTGAATTTTCCAGTTTTTGTGTTCATATTATATATTTATATTTTTTCTTTTAAACTAAGTGATAAAATTACCCAAAAAATCGATTAATAATTTAATCTGTTGAGAAATTAAATCTTCCTGGTGCTTGTTTTATTTATATTCAGTTACACAGCTTTTCTTCAGGAAGTAGGCTTATATATATTTGCATAAGAACCTTAAAATTATGTATTTTTAAATCCACAAAATTACCGGAATTTTTGTAATTTGTTGCAAGTTAATATTAAAAATCAGGCAGGTAATATACTATTAAACTTATTTTTATTTATGAATTGACCAAGTTTCTAAATCCTAAATGTTTTTTTTAAATCTTATAATTAAAGAAAAATTGGCAATTAATTTAAGAAAATTATCAATCAAACTATCAATAAATTATACGGTCACTTAAAATATTATATAAATTTAAGACATACATTTTATTTAATAAAAAGTTATTATTCAAATACTAGTCACAATGTATTTGCAGCTGAAATATTTTGGAAACATATTTTCATAATATAGAAAATTTTAAAATTGGTAGAATGTTACTATTTCTAAAACGGTACTAAAATGACTATTATGTACTACGTTTTTTTTAAAATCTACTTAACACTATAATTATTAATTTTTCTACTTTAAAAATTACGAATAATTCTAGAATGAATTAAATTCAAAATAAATTAAATGAAAATGAAAAATATATTTCAATGGAATTGTTCAAAAACATTGTAAAACACTAAAAAATTTTGTGAAATATCAGTTTGCAATTAACGCATTAAGTTTGCATATCAGTTTGCTCAATTAATAACTGCATAAAATCTTCATTTCTAACGATAAAACTATATTGAAATGATGAATTCATTACCTTTTTAAGCTTTTGTGTTTAAATGCATAAGAAAAAAAAAGTTTACGACTGAAAATATTATTATTTTTAAGTCATTATTTATTAATTAACTTTATTAGTTAATTAAAGTCATTAACCAGCTTAAACCGGTTTGAAACAATCACGAAACTTCCCC
>JAOUZG010003430.1:0-17307 GCA_026289955.1 Argiope argentata
TTCAAGAAGTAATCAAAGATTAATCAACTGTTTGTGTGATTCTTTCTGGTGAAGTTTAAGCAAAGTGATGTACAAAAATATTTTTATGTGTAAGTTAATTTTTTATGATGCATTTTACATTTTAAAATCAACTGAATAATCTGGAGATGTATTTTCTCTTCTATATTTCAGAAGTGTTGGATAATCATTGATGCAAGTGACATCGACCAACATGAAATTTTTTATATCTAATTTTGTATGAATATGCCCAAAATAATTTTGCAATGATACTCAAATTATTGTGTGTATCATTTTCCTTCATTTACTAAATAGCTATGAATTTCAATAAGAAGTAAACTACAGAAAAATCATATATGTGAATAAAACTTTAGTTTTCAGTTGTGTATTTTCCACATTTAAAGATCATTGATCAGAAATTCTTTCATTTTTAAATCATGACTATATTTATCTACAGTAAGCAGTTAATATCCAAATACTTAATTTATATATATAGTTTAATCAATAATTTGTAAATAAAATAATATTTTTTGTTTATTATGCAGTTTAACCCTACAGATATTTTTTATTTAATCATAACATTCTTTTAGATTTATTTAAAAACAGTTTTTTCTTTCTTTTAAATAAAAACTGAATTTAAAAGTTGTTTATAACATATATAGATATTTGTCTTATAATAAAAATATAAATTTTGAAAATTTTCTTTTTGAAATTTGAAATGGTTCTCTGGAAGGAAAACTGATATTAAATGTATGGTAATGACTATTTTAACCTAGTTTTCACATATCTATGGTAAATAAGAGTAAGATTTGTAAGTAATTTTATAATATTTTTTTGTGTATAATTTTATATGGTTAGTATGATTTTTAATAACCAAACTAATGCTGCAAAGTTTTCTTTAATAATTATTAAATCATAGAGGTTTAAAGGATCTTGCTGGAAATTCACAATATGCATAATAGAAAACACGCAGTTCACTCCTATTTATTTTACATGGGTTCATAAAAAAGATTTTACAATCAGTCAAATCAACAACTCAATTATATGAATCTCTTTTTCTTTGAGGTTAATTTAAACAGTAATTATGTCTTACTTCCTAATGAATTCTTATTCTTGCATAACATTTTGATAAATAAAAAGGGATTTAACAAATAGTTTTCCATTTTATTTTAAGTTGTTTAATTTATGATAAATTTTATTAAAAAAATTTTTTCTTGTTGTTAAGTTGTGGTTTTATGTTTACATTTAATTTAACAGCATTTATGTACTTTTCATTACTCTTTAGCTTTATTTATACTTAATATTATTCAGTTTAAAGATCAATATTTAGTTTTGTTTTTCTTCAATCATTCATTACAAATTTATTTACTGTGCAAATTTCTTTCCAATTCAACAAAATATAATGTATGACAAATTCAGCTACTATACCAGATTTTCATTTTTGTGAATTATTTATTTTGAGGTTGCAATATTGTAATTTTATCTGCATTCTTTCAATGATTATATATCTCTTTTCTAAATATCTCATGTTGAAAAACAGAAACCGTATTGGAGTTTTTTGATGTGTAATAATATACTACTAGAAAATGTTGGATTGGAAAGTGGAAAATTAGTTAAGAAAGAAAATCCAGTTGGCAAATGTGGCAAACTAGATGATCTGTTCATCTGCGATTGCAGTTATTTGTATGCATCACAGATGTTATAGATCTTCTTGAATAGATATGCCAAAAATAAAGAAGAAAAAAAAGGATTCACATGCTCTTAATGTAGTATTGATTTTCCTACTGTATTGAGATTTCCAAATAACTCCTTTAAAAAATTTTAAGTAGTAGCATAGTTATTAATATTTTTTATGTGTATGCATCAGTTTTGATCTATTTACTATAGGAAATTGAAATGCTATTATTTCATTCTTTAAAACTAACTCAAAAAAGGGCATGATGTAAATATTTTCAGCTACACTTGCAAATTTTTTTTAAAATTTCAATTTTTAAATTGTGCCTGTTTAATTTTTTAAATATGGATTTTAAATCTTTTTATTTCAATATATGAGCTGATATTTTCTAAAAATTGAATAAATACCTTAATTCTTAGATGATTATAAATACATTTTAACCTTGAGTACTCAAAAAACAAATTTGAATGTAATATGATTATTCATATTCATTAGTTAAGAAATATTATTCTAGTTAATTATTAATAAAACAATAATATGATTTTGTAAAATTTTTAATCAATAATTCACTTTCTTATTTAATTTAGACAAAATTCAAGTAAATTGCAATAATGCCTACAATATGAAATTCATTTAATTCTATTTTTTAAAGTTATATTTATTTTAATGAAACTTTTTAATGTAGTGTGGAAATTGGAACTTATGAAATCTGTACTATTGTTGTTGTTGTTTTTAATTTTTATTTTTAAATAGAATTCAGAATAGAAAGTATTGCTTTTGAAAGATCAAAATATAAATATTTTTTGCTGATACATGTTTTCTCCTTCACTTTCCATTCAGTATAATTTAAGTGATTATCCTTCTTTATATTACTCTATAATCTATAAATGAAAGTTACTCTGAAATTCTAACTCATTCCTCTCCCTTTCAATTTGGGTTTACTGTTACTTTCATTATTAATTTTCTTGCTTTTTATTCTCTACTGATTATGTGCCACAGTGTGAAAGTATTCCTAAAATTCTGTTTTTTTCAGTTGATTATCTGTTTCTGTAGTTGAAGTACGTTTAAAACTAAACTTTTTCATCATATATTTTAATATTAATTTCAAAAAAGAATTCGTGTCTTCTTTATTGAATAAAAACTTTTGTTGATGTTTGAAACCATCATAATGTGCATTAATTTTATTTTATGTATTAATGTGCATTAATTTTATCTTTATATATTATTATTAACCAGTAAATTTTAAAATGTATAAAGCATTTTTTTGTTACAGTTTTGAATTGTAAGGAAATTTTATGTAGACAATTTATTAGAAAAATATCAAAATTTATATAAGCTATTTTCAGAAAAGTAAATAATCAGGTAGTAATTATATATTCCTTAATTATTTAATGGATTAAAGCCCTTTTTCTTTCTTTAAAAATATCATACAATAGAATTTATAAAAACAAAAATAGCTAAATAAAAACAAGCTTCAATAAAATAATAAGATTAGATAAATTTTATTTTTATTAGCTGGGAATAAGGGCCGTTATAAATTAAATGTTTTGTGAAAGTGTCGTAATGATTTCCTCAACAAAATAATTTTACATTACTAAACATTACATCAAATTTACAATTACCATTCTGAAGTTCATTTCTTGTTAACTATATATTTATGCTATTTATTATTTTTTATATATTTTTTTCTAAAAAATTTCCTTAACTAAAGAAATTATATGTCAGCCTATATTTCTTTTGCTTGCCTTTAAGGTTACTTCTGAAATAACTATAGCAAAAAAAAATTAACTCCAGTTTGAAGTGTAAATTCTTATTTGTATGTTTTTGTAATTAAGATCTAATATATTTACTAAATGCATTATTAAAGCCTTTAATTTTTTCCAAAGATTCTGGTTAATATATTATAGGATCACTATTGAGTTATAAATCATCCTTGTTTAGTTTAAGGTCACTTAACATTACTGAGTTCTCTTTTTACTCTTGAAGAAATTGAAACTTTCAGGCTCATCAGCAGTATTTGCTATATTTAATTTCAATTAAATAGTTAACTATAATTTTATCTTTATGAAAACCTCAAATTGTCAGATATTAAGAAATGTTATTTTAATTTCTTTCATAGTCTATAGTGTGTATGGACCTTTCCAATGAAGACATGTTAGCTTAGAACTTCTGTAATAATTACAACACTAAAATTGTTTTATATGGCAATTTAAAGAGTAAATATTTATTTATTTTACAGATGCTGGTATTTTATATAAAAACTTTGTAATCTATTATATAAAATAAATGCATTGTTAAATCTTTTTTTTATATTACAAAAAATATTCCTCTGCACATTTTTATAAAAATCATCTGTTATTAGTTCTACAGAATTTCCATTGGTTAGTTTCTTATAAATGATAGAAACTTTCTGAAGGCAGTTATGTTGGTAAATAAAAATGTTGATGATCCCATCTAAAGATGGTCTCTAATTCCTATCCATGAATCTCTTTCTCTTATGTATTTAGTAAGAATGCAAAACTTCTCTTATTTATAGTAATGCTACCACAACACATGAATTATATCCATATCTAATTGCACTCTGATCCGAGTTGTATTAAATCCTCTATGTAATCTTAGACAATGCACATTTAAAGACATCCTAACTACCAACAATTGATATTTACTTTTTATTGGTTTTAATTTTTGTCTCTATATAAGTAATTTTAAGTATTAAATTTTGAGAAATTAACAAGACTTAATTTTGAGTATTTTTAAAACAAGTTTGTTTCAATATCTCACCTTTTTAAAAAATTCAAAATTTACATCTAACAGTTTACTTTTTCTTTTGCCTTCATGATAAAAATATTAATTTAATCAAAATAATTTCTTACTTTATCTCTCTGAATTATAATATTGTTTAAATTCTTTTAAAATTAAACACAGCCTTTAAACTGTATTTAAATATAATCTAAAATATTCAAAAAAAGTTTATCAACACTTTTTTGAAATACTAGTAAAAAGCAATTAACATTTTTTTCTTTTCTTTTAATTGTTTAAATTAATGAATCTGTCACACCAAACCCTTTGAATCATATAAGCAAATAGTGAAAATATAATATTGTTTTCATTTTTTTCCAAATCATACAAATATTAACTATTATCAAATAAATATAACAATGTATATTTTTGAAAATAAAGAAATAATAAAGTTAAATTATTAATATATATATATATATACTGATCATCAATGTATACTTATTTTATAACATTTCGATTTTTTTAATATAAATATGATTAATATTAATTACTTTTATCTAATATGTATACAGATAAAGACTGACTGACAGAGACTACTTTCGTGACCAATAGGTTCGTTTAAATTAATGGTTGCTAGAAATTGCAATAAGATATTTTATATAATATTTCTAAGTATAACTTTGCCAAATAATATATCATACATGCCATTACTTTCTATTTTGATCATCAACAATGGGAAAAAAAACTATGATGAAATATTAATAACAATAATGAGAATGATTTAAAAAATAAAACAAAAATATTTCAACATAATGTTTTATTGAAAATATAATTTTAAGGAATTTTATTATGATAAAAAAATTATTTTTTGCTGTAATATTTTCACAAATTATCTCAGAAAAACGAAAAAAAGATTTTTTATAATTAAATTTCTAAAAATGAGAAAACGCTCCTAGGGTTTCACTTTACAATATTTGTCCAAGTTCAGTAGCGTTAGGTGAAATAATCTGGCCTATAGAGTACCAACACATCGCACTCCTATTTGTTCCTATAAATAGAGAGAGATATTAGTTTATTTGATAAATAAAGTGAGTTGCTTTCTCTTCCATACCAGACCCAGGAGGTGGAAAGCTCTGGTTCGCTTTTTTTTCTGATGAACTATCAAAATAAAATTTGAAAATTCATCACAGAGGTGTCCCTAATTAGAAATCTAATTAGGCCTAATCCCCATCATTTGCAAAGATATGCAAATGTTATGAAAAAAACGGAAATTCAAATTGTAATTTAGAGTTTCAAGTTTTCTGTAAGAGACTTAAAGAGGAGTACCCTGAAATTAGTGGCATCAAAATTTTCTTCTACATGTAAATTATTGCATTGCTGATATAAAAGAAAACAAATGAAGACTCCACAGTTGTAGCTATCTTTTTGTATCGTATGATGTGGAGTAATCAATTTCCAGTGCTCTTTTGTGTTCAGCAGCTTTTTAATTACTGTACTCCATTCATGAACTAGCTTGCAAACGTCTTTATTTATATTTTGACCTAATGGATCATACAATTCAGTTGTTTTTTCTTTTACGTTTATTACTAAAAGAATCCAATGATTATTTAAATTCGACGGAATTCATAAGAATTACATTTTCTGAAAGGTCGATCTCTAAGATTTTTACATTGCATGTTTTCTTTCTCTAGATTTAATATTTATTTCTTTTGAAGAAGTTGCCATATCATCCTCATTCCTAATTATTTCTTTTGTTGAGAAGCTGTTTGCTTTTGAAATGGATTTATGTGTAAAAAAGATAGAATAAATTCTATGAATAAATTTGCTTAAATTATCATCCTGCCTAGAACATTTGTAAAGGCGGCCAAATAATGAATCACATACCATATTCGTTCATTTCTCTAAGTAAAGCTCTGGTATTGGGCAATTTTCATGCATTTTTACCATTTATATTAGTTGTTTTTATCTTCATTTTCTGACATATTCCAAATATTTTAAGAATTCTAATCGACGTCTTCTTCATTAATTTTGATTCCTTTTTGTGATTTTCTACAATCCCTATTTTTCTCCATTTGCATTAACGTTTTGATTAAACTATCTATTCGCCTATTAAATCTTCTTTGAAGTAAGCTGTTTTTATTTGATCATGGAACGATTCGCAATATTTATTTGTTGTTCTAGAATGTACAAAATTCCTATAGCAATGTACCCATAATTTTTGCCTGTATTGTTAATATTTACTACATTTTTTTTTTTTTTTTTTCAAATTTGGTTTCTTTGACAGAAGAAAGAAAGCTTCCTAAAACTTTTTGAACTATATCCTCATCTTTCTGCTTCAATTAAGTCACTAGTTTACTCTTTATTTATTTATTTATCTTCTTTCCTTTAGCTACTATTTTTTGGACCGTACAATACAATTTTTTTTTTTCCTTTTACGCTTACTATTAAAAGAATCCAATGATTATTTAAATTCGACGGAATTCATAAAAATTACATTTTCTGAAAGGCCGATCTCTAAGATTTTTACATTGCATGTTTTCTTTCTCTAGATTTAATATTTATTTCTTTTTCAGAAGTAGCCATACCTTCCTCATTGATATTTCTTTCTACCCCTGAGAAGCTGTTTGATTTTGAAATCGATTTATGTGTAAAAAAGGTAGAATGAATTTTGTGGATGTGTTTGCATAAATTATCATCTGGGCAAGAACATTTGTATAGGTGGCCACATAATGAATCACATACCATATTCGTACATTTCTCTAAACAATGCTCTGGTATTGGGCAATTTTCATGCATTTTTACCACTTTATATTTATTGTTTTTATCTTCATTTTCTGACATATTCCAAATATTTTCAGATTCCTGATCGACGTCTTCTGTATTAATTTTGATTCCTTTTTTGTGATTTTCCTCAATCCGTATTGAGTATTCATTTTTTATGGGAAAATCCATGTATAATTTGTACGCGTGCGTCAGATGTCTATCTTTCTCCATTTGCAATAACGTTTTGATTAAATTATCTACTCGCCTATTAAATCTTCTTTTGAAATAAACTGTTTTTAATTGATTATGGAACGATTCGCAATAATTATTTGTTGTTATAGAATATACAAAATTCCTATAGCAAGGTGCCCATAATTTTTGCCTGTTTAGATAATTTTGCCTGAAATAGTTTTCAAATTTGGTTCCTTCGACAGAAGAAAGAAAGCTTCCTAAAACTTTTTGAAATATATCCTCATTTTTTTCCTTCAGTAAAGCCACTAGTTTACTTTTTATTTCTTTTTTTTTTCTTTAGCTACTACTTTTGCATTCAGTTGCCTGCACCATGCTTGTAAAACATGCCATTTGCAAAGCAAGTATTTAATATCACTGCCAAATACTTTCTTAAATGCTGCAAAAATCACTGGGTCGTCATCTGTCATCACAGCGTTTATGTTAATTTCTGGCATTCGATATTTCAAACTTTGAAATAGTGCGGTAACAGTTTCCATTCCTAAATTATTGACAATAAAATGACAAACAGGATAGCCTTGACCAAATTCATCGGTAGCAATTATGTTTAACAAATAAAAGTCATAAATGTTTGTTCCATGTGTTGCATCTATACAGAAAACTTCATTTGCGCATTCGGTCATAATTTTTTTTTGTCTTTCTGTCTGCAAACCTAAGGCAAAAATCGAATCATTACTAAGCGTCTCATCTAAATCATTTGGTCCAAAAATAGTTTGTGAATTTTGCGGTTTGAAAAGAAGTACTGGATTATATTTTTCTTCTTGTAATATTTTTACTATTGTGAATACTGAATTGGCATCATTATTAGAATATAAGGAATAATTAATTTTTGATTGGTATGCCCTTATAGTTTTTCGTGAAATGTAAGCTTTTTTTAATGGAATAAAATTTCTACTTTCTCTGGACCCAACTTCATTTCTGAGAAATTCTTGGATTTCGATTGTTGGGACTTTTAATAAAGATAGCGTTTTGATAATTTCTCTAGAATTTTTATCCAACTGCTGATGCATTGTATTACGAAACCCAACATAGTGGTTGTGATTGACATAATATGCCACTGAAATTAGATTATTTTCTTCACATACGGCAATTCTGGCAGGGCATTTTGAATCTGGAATTTTGCCCTTTTGGTTTAATCGAATAACTTGCGTTTTATCTATGCCTTCATTCGCGTAAAATTGGCACGCATAATACTGAAAGATTTTTGAGCTGTTTATTTCCATTTATTTTCTTAAAAGAATTAAATGTTGATAGACTTTCTTGTTCTAACCATTTATTGAAAGTTTTTAATGAGTCGAAAGATAGTATTTTCAATTCCTGTATATTATGTTTCTCTCGAACATGTTTATTTAAATGGCCTATAAATGAGAAGGATTCTTTGCATATGATACAGTAGTGCACTTCAGTTTGATCTTTATCTCTGCATTTCTTCGCATGTGTTAAAAATTTCCTCCTGTTACTGAAAAATTGTCCACATTTATTGCATTTTTTGGGCCACTCTTTTCCAATCTGGATAACATTTGAGGATTGTAAATTGCATTTAGGTTTATGGCGAGAAAAAGAGGCTTTAGTTGAATATATTTTGGCACATTTATCGCATTGTCTCGGGTATATTGATTTGCTTTCCGATTTTGGGCATTTTTTTAAATGACGTTCATAGTTATAAGTAGAAGAGTAGAACTTATTGCATGTATTGCATTCAATTTTCTTATTCTCATAAACGCTATCGATATGGGAATCATCTGACTTACCTTTCACAGAAAGGGATTTTGTCTTACTTGTTAAAGGAAAATCCGGATAATTTTTGGATGATTAACCAGAATCAGCAAAGTTTACTAGAAGTCCAGATAAATTACTGTCGACAGAAAAAATGGGTACTTCCGTTGGGAATTTCTTGCTGGATTCTTCTTGTCACAATAAGATGGAATAACGGTTTGAATCTAAACCAGATGCCATCTCAAAAGACCAACAGAGCTGAATACAACTAGAAACATGAATACAGGTTTTTATATTCAATAATAAGAGAGAGAGAAATAAATAAAAGGTAAAATACTGTATTTGCAGATAAGTTTTTTCTGTACATTGCTTATGAATTAATGCAATAGTCAATAATTCTGAATATATTCGTTAAGCGGTACATGTTATTGTTTTTCTCAAAAATAAACACATCATCTGCAACATTTATTATTGATTGTAATCAAATCAATTGAAAAGTCAAAGACACTCTCTTTATAGAAGTTGAAAGATGCAAGCTTATATTTCTCGAATAACTAAGAAAATTACATATAAGCCAAATCAGGTAAGAGAATGTCATACATTTGATTACGGTAGAGCATCAAAACATTCAAATATCACTTATAATTCAGTTATACATTCAGTAGAAATATATACACCAGCGGATTTTGATAGCATAAGGCAACAGGCAATTTTTTTTTTTTTTTTTTTTGCCCTTTCCTTTCTAGGTAAATTCTATTTATACCAAGAAAGTAATATGAATTAAACGTTTTAGCATTCAATTTTAAGTTTGTGTTTACTTTTTATCAGTTTTCACATTATATATCAAACAGATAAAAATAAACATAAAGAATAAAATAATAGCTCTATTTAGTAACAATTCAAAGTAAATTTTCTAATTTACATTCTTTCCAAACTTTCAATTCGTATAAAAAATTTCATAATTTTGTATGAGTTTTAAAAACATATCTGAACTAATTTTATTTAAAAAAACATGGGAGAGAAAAGATTAAATTAGCGACTTTAATTGTCAATTATTTGACTTTAAGAAAGGTTAGCATTTCCATAACTAAACTC
Organism: Argiope argentata; assembly: GCA_026289955.1. NCBI lineage: Eukaryota > Metazoa > Arthropoda > Arachnida > Araneae > Araneidae > Argiope > Argiope argentata. The sequence goes on from JAOUZG010003430.1 coordinate 10,235, forward strand.
ACTTTAACAAAAACTCCACCATTTAACTAACAATATTTCTTCTATTGAGTAATAAATATCATTTGCGCGATTTTTATTTCAAAATAATTACATTTTCAGCATGTTTGGTAACATATAGTTTAATGAAAGGTATTGCTCGAAGTGTAATTTTTAATGTTTTTTCAACGATGGAAATAAATCCTAAGAATAATATCTTGTTTTTATTATTATTATATTTTCAGAAAATTTCAACTAGATTAATTCGAATAGTTATATATTCCTTATTTTTTATGGAAACTTTTAAACCACAATTCTAAAATATTTTCTTTTTATAAAAATATTCAATTAATATGAAAGTTTCACGCCACAAATTAAAATTATCGTTTCAGTTTTCATTATTCTTTGTTATCAAAGATGTTCAATTTTTTAAAAACAAAAATTAACACCGATAGAAAACAATAGAAAGAATTCTCATTAAATCATTAAAAAATTGCACGAAATATTTATGACAGATATATTTTTAATTCTAAAAAAAATACTGCATTTATTTGTCTCGATACTTGAAAAATGTGGATTGAAGATAGCATCTTCAAAAATTCAGCAAAAAGAAAATCTCGTGACAATAAAATACTTTAATGGAAATGCAGACGACAGGATACGAAAATGCACAGAAATTTGTACAAAACAAAGTCATTCCCTCTGCCTAAGGTCAAGAGTGAGGTCAATTTCACACTCTTTTGTCGGTGCAAGGAAAGGCATGACATTTCTTGTGAAAGGGGACTACTTTGTTATGTTTTCCCTTTAATTTATGTTAGCTGTGAATTGTTGATTTGTCAGTCGGTTATCCATGGAAAGGAAAAATAAATCTCACTGATCTGGAAACAAATTTAAAATAAACCATAAGAGAAATATTCTGAAATTTGGCAGAAATTCATTTTAATTATAATGCATTTGAGTACACCATCCTTGTAAGCGAAATAAATAAGTTGTTCGTTTGTTCCAGAAAAAAAAATCACTTAGATCGTCTCTCATCGCGGTATGACATATTTCCCTCAATTAATATGAATATTCAAATCATAAGATTTTGCGAATCATATTGCACTTTATTTGGGGCTAATATTTCTGATTTTTTTTTCAAGATTTTATATTTTTTATACCTTAGAAATTTTTTCAATATCACAACTTTTGAAATTATTTATTTTAATTTTTTCCATTCATAGTTATTTTCGCCTGCTTTTTCTTTACTCTTTTCTTTTGAATTAAGGGTTTTTTTTTTTTTTTTTTGCTGAATAATAAAAGGAGAAATAATCAGCAATAAAAAAAATTGCTGCCGATTCAGAAATTTCATATAGGTTTTGAGGTCCCCCAGTTATTATATTATGATTATTTTTTGCATTGAAACATATTCAAAAAAAAAAATATGTTAAGACAGAATAATTTTATGAACAAATCATGGTTTATTCCCCCCAAAAAATATATGTACAACTTTTAAATTTGTAAAATGTTGAAGAATACTAAAATTTGCTTAAATATAAAATTTCTCCTCTCATTTTATTTTAAAGTAGCTACCACATCCGGCCAGATTATTGGCTGAGTTTAATGGCTCCTAAAAGTTTAATTTGAATTTATTTGTGAGGTTTGATCTTAATGTTTCCTCGATAAAATAATTTTCAACTTTATATTTTGATTTTTTTAAAAAGTATATCATACGACTAGCAATTTCACGCCATTCTGTTGATTGCACTATGCACGTTCAAAGTTCTTTATCTGTATCTTTATACATTCATTTTATCATAGAAAATCATTTATCCTTTTCAATAGTTTAATTTACTCCCTTACATTATATCAATATTGTTACATGCCTTTTATTAAGGTATCTGGTTTCAGAAGTACATTAAAAAAAATTGTTTGATTTTCAATTTTACCAGCTTTTTTTTATAGCTATGACTGAAAATCAGAAATAATATTAATTAGAGAAATTTAAAAAGTAATTTAATTAATAAAATTGAGGTATTTTAGGTGAAATTTGATAAATTAGAGAAAACGCAAAACGTTCTACACTGAATTTAAATTATTTTTCTACACGGCTTACTTATTGTGCTTATAAAGTCAATGAACTAAAAGCTAAGAAAAATATGTAAATGAAAAAAAATTATAGATCTGTGAGTATATTTATGGTAAAAATATTGTAAAATCATAGGTGCTACTGGCAATAAACAGATAAAAATCAAAAACTTTTTACATTACACCTCACTCTTTAGTTCATTGCTTTAATAACACTTATGGTAATATATACACAAAATTTCAAGAAAATGTTTCCATAAGTTTTTGTGAAACTGTTTTGGGTAGTATAATTTTGACACACACAAAAAAACATTCTTTAAAAAATGCATTTAAAGTTTTTATTAGTAAACATTTAAAATAATATTTCATTTTCAGTATTTAAAATTCACTAGTTTTGTAGCAAATGCCTTCCTTATTCTCTGTATTTATTATTATTATTTTCCTTTTATAGTTCGTTTTATTTATTTAGTGTAGATAATTTTGTAGGAGGCAAAGACTGCGTCTTGTAGCAACGATTCGTACATTGTGTCTGCATGTAATGACCTAGAATAATACACTGATTCACAAAAAATTTCTACTATGCCAGAAAAATCATAATTGAATAACAATACAGCTATATTAACCTCTAAACGCAAAGTTTTTAACAAACATGTTTTTGGGAATAATCAAATTTGTTTTTCAGGAAAATGTTCCGAAAGATCCAAATGACATGCTATCGCTTTCGCCTTGTCTATAAATGAATTAAGTTGTGTTCTTAAATTTTTTATTTTAATTTTAATTTCGTTGGTTGAATTAAAAGCCCAATCGAGAACAATTGTTTTTACTTGAAATGGATTATTGATAGTGCTAATTTTTGGACTATTTGCAAACCATATTAAAAATAAAATAAATTTTCTCTTTTAATATACCATTGTGTTATTGTACTGCTTTGTATATCACTTATTTATTGTTATTTGCATCAAAAAATTCTTTTAGGGCATTACAAGTTTGTCCAAACTTTTATATATACAGCATTAACCGTATTTATTTTGTTTTCCCAACAAGTATCGCATAATGGTTTAAGAGTAATGTTTAAATGAATTTAAAGAATTTCCCATCTTTTTGTAGATGCAGAAAATAAGCAATATAAACGTTTCAATATACCTAAAAAAATTACAATATGTAGCGGAATCATAAATTAATAGAGGTCCATAGGCAAGGTACATAAATTGCTATAGGGTTTAGAGCAATTATTGTAGATTGTACATCTTCATGTTGCTACAGTTGTATGCCTGCCCACAATGATCCATAATATCTAAATCAAGCTCACTTAATATTTCCAATAGGCTTTTCCTAGACCCTTCTCTAATTCAATAAACCCTATAAATGACTCCTTTGTACTTAATTTTTTCTCTTTAAAATTTTACATACCTAATAAAGACTGAAGCTTTTTCTTTTATGGGGAACATCACAGGAAGAATCCTTTTGAATGTTGTAATAATACATGGCTACCTTTGCATCTTCTTTAATTTTGTCAAGAACTTCACTTTCAGACGCAGTGAATACTAAATCATGTAAAATCTCATATAAATTATGTATGTACAAAATCATGCAAAATTATATTTTTGGAATTTTTTATTCTGTTCATATGATAGTATAGAATTTGTATTTACTTAATAATTAGATTACACTTTAAACATTTCCATTATTATGCTTTCCTATTACATTAGAGTTTATTCGAAGTGAAAGATTATTACATAAAAATAGAGTTATATCTACAGATCTTTGAATAGTAATTTTAATCTTTTCTTTGTCATATTAACTTTATTTATTTTATCAATAGTTGAAAATAAACTTATTCACTTCTGTAGTTCTTCCAAGCAATAGATGAATTAAATAACAAATAAAATGCTCATGACCTTGAATTATAATTGATAATTTTTTCCAAGTTATTATAGATATCTATAAATCGTGTAGATTTTTCACTTTATAAAAAAATAATGTACAGTAAAAAAACAAAATACCGAGTCTTGTGTTTTTGAATGAATCAATCAGTTGCGAATTTACATTTAACCATTTGGCAGTTTTTTAAAAAAATTTTTAAATACTAAGTAGTGAAAAATGATCTGCTTTTAGCATTTATAGCAAAAAATTTCTTTGGCATTGTGTAGATCTGTTTTTACATTCAAAACATTTCTAAATGATCAATTATAATGCTTGTTTACAAACTTGATTCACTTATATGCACCGGATAAGGTTTGTCATTGACATCTTCGTAACTTTTCCGATTCAATTATAGGTGCATAAACATAGGGTTTTTCAAACATTTTCACAGTTTATGCACTTTCAGTGCAAGATTGTGTTGTTTGTGCTAACTTTGAAATTTAGCATAAAAGAAGAAAAGCTAATTTTATTTTTGGAAACCGAGTCTTAACACCCAGAGGGATACTTCCTTAACTTGAATACGACTAGATCTGACAATAATAAGCATTTCATAGTATAAATTATCAAAAGAATATGTGCGATTTAGCCCAATAGGTGAGGCAAATGATTGTACTTTATATATTGCTTAATTGCACTAATCTGTTACGTGTCTGTAAATTTCATAACATTTCAAAACCCGCCGATTTTTCCAGTTTAATTTCTTTTTTCCATCCAGCTATTACCGTTGCAAACATTATTTTAGCTCTTGATTAAGTTAGGGGCCCCCAGAATCACGGAGTGCAGGTAAATAGCATCCCCCCCACCCAGATGGCCGTGTCTTGGGAGTACTGTTCTATACTTGCGCAATGCTCACTAAACTTCTGATAAGAAACAATTTTCTAAAAAATTCTTAACCTTCTGGCTCTCAATGCGGCGGAGACAGCCGGACATTCAGACATCCACTGACTGGGTGAGGGGACGAAATGCCACCTGCTTTTTTTCTCCCCCGTTTCTCAGCAGGGTCGTAAAACGGTGAGGGTGGAGCTTCCGTTCCCACTGACACTGTTAATTATTGCCCCAAAAAAGTGACGGTAGATACTTTATTTACCGTACAATTTCTGCTAGCCAGCTACTAAACTTTCATGCTAAAATGCCCGGATATCGGAAAGTTTTAACTCAAGAATAAATTAATAAAATGCTGTTTGAAGATACAGATGGAGTTTGTTTTAGATATAAATGATGATGAAGATGCTGGACTTGGCACTTCAAACTCTTCTCAAGAAAAAAATATTTCTATTTCTTTTCTCAGAAAGGTTAATTACATTGTCCATTCTATATAGTGTTTATATTAGATACCTGCCTTTATTTTTCTGGCCAATAGCTGCGGATCTCATTTTTTTTTTTTTTGGCATTAAGTGGTAAACATTCAAACTAAGCAACATCGTATTCAGCCATAAAAATGAATTTCTCATATAATAAAATTAATTATAGCGAAATCACCAGACTTAACTGTTTTAGTTATTAGTAAGGGGATCTTATGTTTAGAATATGCTTTATTTCCGCTCAAAGTAAGAGAATAAGGGAGTGATAGAGGAACAAATATAATTCATTATATTAGTGTATCATTTGATTTCAAACATAGGTTTACGATTTCGTAGTTTCTTCATGGCATTAAGTTCTTCAGCCTTTTGAACAATAAAAGATTTAAAAGACAAAACTGCTTGTATATGTACTATGAAATGTATGCACTGTGTTTTGTAATTATGCAAACAAGCTCATAATTTTTTTCATTTCTGAAATCCTATGTGTTTAACAAAAAAACTAGAAAAAAAGATTACAATGTAATCTATTATGCATATTTCAATGTATCATATCAGAATATAATTTCTTGAACTGCAAAGCAACTCGTGCTCGTGCGAGTTAAATTGTATTTTTATTCATTTTCATTGGTTCATTGAACGAGTTCCTTTAGTATTGCAAACGATCCAAAAAACTTTGTCTCGCATTGATTGTTTCAAAAAATATCGCATTTCCTATTTATTTCATTTCATATAATCACGTTCTCAAAATGACATTTTTCTCTATTTTATTTGTATTAGTAATGAACTTTTATTTTTTTTAAATCAGAGCTTTCGGGAATAGGATGGCAACGCGTTATTAAAAGCTGATTTTTTGAGATGCTCGTGCAGATAGTAAAATTTTTATTTTTCAGCCACGGATTTTTTTATTTTTCGCTTACGGGTTTTTGTTGGCGGCACAAAACGTCATTTCTAAAACAATATCATGTTCTGACCGGATAATAGCATAATTTTTTTAAAGTAATAAATAGGTGCCGGATTTTTTAAGTTACAATTTCTAACATAGTGACAAAAACTACTTATTTTAAAGCAAAATATCGAGAAGTATATAAAAATTTTTTAAAAATAAATGATTTAAAATGCTTAATGTTTCAGAAACTGTATTTAAATTAGTATTAGTTATTTTCCGAAGCTCAATCTCCCCCATACCAGTTCTTGAAACAGTTTTAATTATAAAATAGCAAACTAAATATTCTTTCCTTATTTGATTTTGCAGATCGTTTGAAAATTGACTGATATATGTTTTGTGCGGTGTTTTTATCCAATTTCGTAATTTAAAAAAATGCCAACAAATGTTCTTTTTGGTTATAATTCCGAGTTTGATTACTGTATTCATAAAATGCGATATTTTTTTCGGTAGTATTTATTTTTTATTATTTAACAGCAAAATATCGGATTTGCTGAGTCGTTTGGTTGGAAAAGAGAGTTTTTGATTTAGATAGTTTGAAAAGAGAGTTTTTGATTTAGATAGTTTGAAAAGAAGTTTTTGATTTAGATAGTTTTGGCAGTATAACTGCAAAATTTTTCATGATATATATTGACCAGAAATTTTTTTTCCCCATAAAATATTATTTTCCCTGAGTTACTATATTGTTATTATAAATTTTAATAGATTTTGAAATTTTACATTTTTAATGATGTTATTTCTTAGATATGGATCTACATATATCTTAATAAGTTTTCAACGTTACAACATTATTTTCTTTATATTTTAATTAATAAATAAAAGTAATTGCTGTGAAAATTAATTTAAATTATATATATATATAT
>JAOUZG010003430.1:17407-35527 GCA_026289955.1 Argiope argentata
ACTAGCATTCCCGGACCCGGCATTGCTCGGGTGATGGAATTAGTAGGGGATAACAGTGCTTGGTGCACCTAGTAAAAATAATCCCCTATAATTACTTATTACATATAATGTTTTCTAATTTTGGGAGGGTCCCGGCTCCCCTGGACTCATATATATGCCCTTGTCCTTAACTGTCCTTTTAAAGTGTTGATTTTCTTTGCAACTGCAGGCCATCCACATTTTATTATTACACCTATGTTTAAGCAAGAACTTCTTTGCATACAACATTTTTAGGGTTTTTTTCTGGTACTAAAATGATTAAGCTACTTGATGAACTGACTCTGGAGAAAGCTACATAAAATTGGCCGTGTGAAAAACAGTCTCCTCTTAAATCGATTCCTGCTACTTTTAATGTCTGTCCTTGTGACTTATTAACGGTTATTGAAAAGCAAACTTTTACAGGAAACTGCACTCTTCTGAATTCAAAAGAATAGTCCGACGGAGTTAGTGGAATGGGGGGGGGGGTATTAAAACCAGATCTCCTCGAGCACATCCAGTAGTTATAGTAGCTTCTATTACATACTTATTAAGTCTAGTTGTCTTTCAGGAAACATATTTTCTGTATTTTTCCAGCTAAGCGTCTATTTTACAGGGTCGTTCCAAGAAATAGACCCGTCAAAATTGACCTTTTTTTAAAAAATCGATAAAAAATCCATAAAAATTCCATCGTTGTGTGGGTACGTGAAGTCCATGAATGGCTGCAAGTGATCTGCAAGCAGCGGAACATAACCATTTCCAGTCAATGATCGGTTCAGTTGCACCAGAGAACCAAGTCCATGCCATGTAAAAACAGCCCACACCATTATGCAGCCACCACCAGCTTGAACAGTGCCTTACTGACAGTTTGGGTCCATGGCTTCGTGGGGTCTGCGCCACACTCGAACTCTACCATCAGCTCGTAACAACTGAAATCGTGACTCATCTGACCACGCCACGGTTTTCCACTAGTCTAGGGACCAGTCGATATGCTCACGAGCCCAGGAGAGTCGCTGCAGGCGATGTCGTGCTGTCAGTAAAGGCACTCGAGTCGGTCGTCTGCTGTCATAGCCCAAGGAAGACAAATTTCGCCGCACAGTCCTATCGGACACGTCCCACATTGATTGATAAAAATTTTGGTGAGTATTAATACAGACGAACCGACTGGTCGTCAAACACAGCTAGTATAAATATATAAAGAGAGAGAGATAGAATAGAGGGAGAGTATAATAATGATTTATTTTGTATGCAATCGTAATGCTCCCATCGTTTTTGAATACAATAATGTTTCTATTTCCCAACATTTTAATAAGCTTAGTGGTTGAAATTAGTAGTATCCTTACTTCAACCGGACAGAACTGTTGAGAATAAAGCGTCATATATATGAAGGAAAAAAAATGACATTTTTCTTTATTTTTTAGGTTACTGTTTTGCTAGATTAGAAACAGTCAATCCAGAGCTCAATATTCCAAAATTGACTGTGTAGAGAATATTTCAAATTTAATAGTTGGTATATTCATACTGAATACAAGATCGGCGTCTAAAATAAAAAAAAATAGACCCTTTCTTAAGCAAAATCAAATCTTCTTTTTCCGAAAAATGTGGTTTGGAAAGTCAAATGTTGCTTTGATCTAGATAGAAGCATTAATTTTACGTTTAGCGAAATTTTCATGTTTGGAAAAGTGAAAACAATTCTTCTTGAATGAAATGCATCATCACTTACAGTTTTCTGTTCTTATTTTGCATATTTCTGTTTTTAAAATCTCTTGAGTTGGTCCTATTTTCAGCAAAAGTAGACGGTATGGTAAAGATAAATTCAATTAATTTTTAATGACATTATACCTGAACTAAGAAATGAATTAACTTTATCAGTGGATATTTGATAAATCTTTGTTGACTTATTCAAAAAGCCAGTACTTATATGAACTCCATCACATATGCCCAAGTGTTATTAAGATGATGCAATTCTTTATAGGTGTCTAAGATGTTAATTTAGAAGAAATTTTTAAGCCCTTTAATTAATACAATACCAGGCTATTTTTTAAAAAATAATTTATTGAAATGTAATAAATATGTTATTGGCATTAGCGAAGCAGAAATAGAATTTAAACAGCTTGGTATTAAAAATGTTAAGTTATTCATTTTTCTTTGTTGTTGTAGGGGAGGAGGAGGTTCCCCCTAAGGGGCTTAAATTATATTTCCTTAATTTGATGTTCAGATCAAAAGGTCTATCGTTACTCTGAGAAAGCAGCTATAATCATTATCATTAATTAACGTTTTAGAAAAACTAAAGAAAAAAGATCATAATTAATATATAAAAAACATAATTAACATTATATCTTGTTCAAATTTTCAATCTGTAATAAAATACCTTTTATTCATCCAAGCAAGTTAAAGTAGATTTTTTAAAACTTGTAGAGGATGACATTTGATGTTAATACTGTTTTTTCAAATATAAATTCATTCATTTTTATTAATTAACTAGCCGCCTTTGGCGACCAGTCGGTTCGCCAGTATCAATGCTCGCTAAAGTTTGCTCGCTAATATTTTATGTAGCTGTGTCTCATAACTGGTTTTTCACCAAAATATTTTTAAACCAAACAAATTTTGATAATCATATAATTCATTTATAGTATTAATTATTATTATTTTCTTCAGATGATCTGTTCACTGTACTACTCATCTTTCTCTTTCTCTAGCAATGATTGTCCCGGAATTGATATTTTACTTAAATGGTGGAGAGAAAGGCCTAAAATTCTGTTTTTACAGAATAATGATATTCAAATTTTCATAAATGTAAACAAACTAAATAAATAAAGACAATTGGTTTCCAAAAGATGCGGAAGTTTAAAAACAGCTTGGAAAATGCCGCGCACAAAGGAAATAATGGTGACACACACACACGCCCTTCTTTTCTTTTCTTTTTTTTCTCTCCTTTTTTTCCTCACTGCTTTACTTTTTACAAACGTTTTTTTTCCTGGCTTTGTTATTTTTTTTTTCTTCCCTGTCCAGACTTTATTTTGAGCATAGATTAAATATCCATATAGACTAATAATAAAAGCAACTATTTTCTTTCTTTTTTAAACATCCCGTTATCTAGAAATGAAAACCAACTGACTTCGCGCATTTCTTTCTAAACAAATGACAATTTATTACTTCCTGCTATCTCACTCAGTTGGTGTGGGGAGAGGAAATGAAGATTTTTGGCGGGAAAGTAAGAAAAGTGTCGTTTTAACTATTTTCCTAACAGTTTTTTCATTTTTTCTCTCCATAAGAACCATCGTCGTGTCTTAACGAAAATATTAAAATAAAAATTAGCTGAATTGGTCTAGCTGTTCTCTAGTTTTGCGCTTAGCAACGCATTTCGAATTACATTTTTATTAATATAGAAGATTAAAAACTAACTTTTCTCCAAATATCTTCATTTTCCCAATGCTAAATAAGTAACGAATTGGGTTTATTTTTTCTAACTAACACAACGGTTCGGCTTAACATGTTTTCAGCCGATTATTTGAAATGATTCAGTATATTTTCTTAACGATTGATGCATTTAAAATTGAACATTGTTCATTAATCGACTTTTCCGATTCATTTTGAAGTACTTTCGAATTAAATTAACACAGAATAAAGAAAATTAAAAATTTCTAATCTGTATTGCTTACCTCAAATGACGTAGAAAAATCACGCAAATTGCGTTGCCACAATTGGCTTTAAATCATCAATTCTCGTCGAAAATTCAATGCTAGTATAATTTTTTGATAAATGATTTATAGTAATTGTAATTGTTAGGCCGGGATAATCTGGTTGGTAGGGCGTTGGATTCGCATCCCTTGGCTGCGAGTTCGAACACCATATATATAGAAAGGAGAATCCGCTTTCTATTTTGCCACTTCATATTGTGATTAAGTAACTAAAACAAAAAATTTCTTTGTTAACCTAAGTAGGAATTGATTTTAAAAAATTGTTTTTTATATTGCTTGTTTTGTAAAATATACATTCTCTATCAGACATAATAAGACATTTCTCTGTATAAAAGCAGTATTGATTATGTAAATAATAATCACCTGATGAATAATTTTCAAAAGGACATTTGATACAAATATTTATTGAAATAAACAAGGGGTATTTTTTTTTCTAGTTAATGTATTGCATAAAAAACGCAGAAAAACACTTGAAATATATTATTTATCTGCTGAAACTTGCATGTATATATATATTTAATTAGCAGGATCTCATAATCAAATTAATCCACTTATGCACATATTTTTCTTTTTAAATTTGTTTTTCATTACGAATCTGATTTAAGTAAATGTTAATGTAATTTTATTTCTAATAATATAATATTCTAATAAAATGACATAAAACTTGAGTATTAGCGAAATTAAAAAACATAAAATGACATAAAAGCTATGGTGATAATTTTTTTTGACATTTTTATATCTACAACAATTATTATTATAAAAATTGTATACATGTATAGTTTTTTAAGCACAGTTTTCAAACATTATTTCAAATTCCTTCCAACTATATTACAAATATTTGACAAATAAACAATCATTATAGAGGTTTGCTATTCTAAAATTTGATGTATCTATAGATTTTATTGACAATTTTTAAAAGATTATTTAATTATTTTTGACTATATTACAATCAGGGTGGATATTAAATGATTTTTCTATATTTAGTATAAATTATAGCTTCGCATAATATAATATTCAAACAAATCAAGTAGTTCTAAGGAAAGGTTAAAAATGCAATAATTATATTTTCCTTTTTAAAAAATTCAAATATTTATGGAAATTTGGACATTTGATAGCCTTACAATTATATGAGGGAAAACAAACTTTGTTTCCTTTTCCGTTGAATACAATTTTATTCAAAATACATAAATTGTTATGTCATTATTCACTTTATTTGGTGGTCTCTATATAAGGAACCTTTTCCACTACTGAAATATTTATTGGCTATTTTAAGAAGGATTTTTTAAAGTATAACTGCTGTTTAAATTTATAATTTGCAAGGAAATAAATATTATAATTCTATGCTGATTAATTTAGAATCTTTGAAGTATAATATCAGCCAAATACGTTAGCAAATAAGCGTTAGTAATAAATATTAAGGAAATGCATTTACTTTCAGTTTCATCATCGTCTGTTATCATAATCTTTAAGATAATTAAATAAAATTATTTAGCAGTAGACATTTGCTTTTTAAAAATTTCTTTGCAATTTTTCACCGTTGTTAAGTGGTTATGCAATACATTAGTTTTAAAAAAACTTGTAGTAAAGTATATGTAAATAGTTTATTCAGAAAATGCTAATATTCGAATATGTAATAAAATTAACTAAATTATTTCAATTCATCAGTTTTTAAAATACAACAAAATATTCTCTATCACACTGCTACTTAAAAACAATTAGATTACAATTAGGTAAGTTACAAGATTAATATAGGCAAAAAATTAAGAATAAATCACTAATACATGAAAAATTAATCATACTACCTAAAAGCATTTTATTTCTTGAAGTTTACACTTAGTTTTTTCAATTCCATTTTATTACTATAAATTATTTTTCTATTATTATTGAATTATTTTTCAATTATTATTAGTATTCACAATTTTTTTTCAAATAAAATTCCATTATTTATAACTTTACAACAATTTTGTTTGTTCTCAATAGTTACAAGGCAGCTCTTTAAGCTCTTGTCAAAAGAACATTTTTCTACTGTTCGGTTTATTGTATCATCTAGATTTATAAGTATTTTTTGGCAGACCATTTTACATCTAAATTTAATCTAACCCCTAATCTAAATTAAACTGTCAAAAATGTTACTAGCCTTCTTAAAGAAAATTTACAAGTTTTACCGTGAAAAAAAGCGAATATTTCATAGAAAAGGACCCTTAATTATCGCTTATCAATGCGAGAAACGTGCATCTCTAGAGCCCCTCTAGATGCACGCCAAATTATCCGACCAAAGGTAATTAAATCCTAGTAAACCTACAATGTGAGTGCAAACGACCCTTTTAGTAAGTGAGCGCAAATGCGGCAAAGCGCAAGTGACACAATCGCAATAATTGTGTTTTCAAAAGGCTTTGGTATCTATATTGCTGTATTGTTAGGTCAAAATAGGAACGATTTTATGACTATTTACTAAAAGAAATGTTTGCCATTGCCCTCTTAACGATGAATGATATGTAAGAATACCGATACGTTATTTATTTTCCCGATAAATGCCAGAACTCTTTTTCTGTATTAAAGCTGAAGTAAGGATGTAAAAGCAAACTATTGGATTATCACTGCGGCAAATTAGAAAAATGGAGTAATATTATTCTCATCAATGATGATATTTTTGATGGGGAGATTCCCCTCATTATTGTCATCTTTGATTCAAGCAGAAAAGAAGAATCACACTTTAGCATCAGAATTAAACGTTTGAGGTAAATAGTATTAAATATTAAAGCTTTTCATTAAATAAAGAAAAGAATGATTGATATTGTTTTAGCTTAAAAGAAACTAATCACCTTCAATGACCAGTTATTCACCCTTCATAATAAAAGTCATAATTTAGTGCTTCAACTACAGAAACAGATAATCAACTGAAAAAACATTTTAGTAATACTTTTGCACTGTGGTACCTAATTAGTAGAGAATAAAAGTCAAGAAAATTAATAATGAAAGTAACCGAAAACCAAAATTGAAAGGGATAGGAATGAGTTAAGATTTCAGTGTTACTTTCATTTATAGTTTACAGAGTAATATAAAGAAGGATAATCACTTAAGTTCTGCTGAATGGAAAGTGAAGGAGAAAACGTGTATCAGCAAAAAAATATTTATATTTTTATCTTTCGAAAGTTATACTTTCTGTTCTGAATTCTATTTAATAATAAAAATTAACAACAACAACAACAATAGTACAGATTTTATAAGCTCCAATATCCACACTACATTAAAAAGTTTCATTAAAATAAATATATAATAGCTTTAAAAAATAGAATTAAATGAACTTCATATTGTAGGCATTATTACAATTTACTTGAATTTTTACTAAATTAAATAAAAAAGTGAAATATTGATTAAAAATATTACAAAATCATATTAATGTTGTTATTAATAATTAACTAGAACAATATTCATTAACTAATAAATATGAATAATCATATTACATTCAAATTTGTTTTCAGAGTACTCAAGGTTAAAATGCATTTATAATCATCTAAGAATTAAGGTATTTAATCTATTTTTAGAAAATATCAACTTATATATTGAAATAAAGACATTTAAAATCCATATAATACAAATTAAATAGACAAAATTTAAAAATTGAAATACAAAAAAATTGCAAGTCTAGCTCAGAATATTTACATACATGACCTTTTTTGAGTTAATTTTAAAGAATGAAATAATAGCATTTCAATTTCATATTGTAAATAGATCAAAACTGATACATACACATAAAAATATTAAAAACTATGCTAATATTTAAAATTTTTTAAAGAAGTTATTTAGAAATCTCAATACAATATGAAAACCAATATTACATTAAGATGCATGCGAGTCCTTTTTTGGCATATCTATTCAAGAAGATCTATCACATCTGTGATGCATACAAATAACTGCAATCGCAGATGAACAGATCATCTAGTTTGCCACATTTGCCAACTGGATTTTCTTCCTTAACTAATTTTCCACTTTCCAATCCAACATTTTCAAGTTGAATATTAATAAACATCAAAAAACTGCAATATTGTTTCTGTTTTTCAACAAGAGATATTTAGAAAACAGAGATATAATCATTGAAAAAATGCAGATAAAATTACATTATAGCAACCTCAAAATAAATAATTCACGAAAATGAAAATCTGGTATAGTAGCTGAATTTTTTATTAAGTCATTGTCAATCAGAAAACTGTCATACATTATATTTTGTTGAATTGGAAAGAAATTTGCACAGTAAATAAATTTGTAATGAATGATTGAAGACAAACAAAACTAAATATTAATCTTTAAAATGAATAATATTATGTATAAATAAAGCTGAAGAGTAATAAAAAGTACATAAATGCTGTTAAATGTAAACATAATATCGCACCTTAACAACAAAAGAAATTTTTTTAATAAAATTTTTATAAAATGGCCAGATAATAATGCATTTCACTTGATGAAGCAAGGGGAAATAATGCTTGTAAAATTTGTCATAAGTTAAACAGCTTAAAATAAAATGGAAAACTATTTGTTTAATCACTTTTTATTTATCACAATGTTATGTAAGAATAAGAATTCATTAAAAAGTAAGACATAATTACTGTTTGAATTAACCTCAGAGAAAAAGAGATTCATATAATTGAGTTATTGGTTTAATTGATTCTAAAATCTTTTTTATGAACCAGTGTAAAATAAATAGGAGTGAACTAAATATTTTCTATTATGCATATTGTGAATTTCCAACAAGATCCTTTAAACACATATGATTTAATAATTATTAAAGAAAATGCAGCATTAGTTTGGTTATTAAAAATCATACTAACAATGTAAAATTAAACACAAAAAAATAATTATAAAATACTTACAAATCTTACTCTTATTTACCATAAATACGTGAAAACTAGATTAAAATAGTCAATAACATACATTTAATGTCAGTTTTCCTTCCAGAGAACCATTTCAAATTTTAATAAGAAAACTTTCAAAATTTATATTTTTATTTTTATTATAAGACAAATAACTATATTTGTTATAAACAACCTTTAAATAATTTTTAAATTCAGTTTTTATTTAAAATTAAAGAAACACCATTTTTAAATAAATCTAAAATATTGTTATGATTAAATAAAAAATATCTGTAGGGTTAAACTGCATAATATATAAAAAAAATATTTTATTTTCAAATTATTGATTAAACTATATATATAAGTTAAGTATTTGGATATTAACTGCTTACTGTTGATAAATATAGTCATGATTTAAAAATGAAAGAAATTATGATCAATGATCTTTAAATGTGGTTAACACACTACTGAAAACTAATGTTTTATTCACATATATGATTTTTCTGTAGTTTATTTCATATTGAAATTCATAGCTACTTAATAAATGAAAGAAAATTATATATATAATAATTTGAGTATCATTGCAAAATTATTTTGGGAATATTCATACAAAATTAGATTTTCATGACGGTCAATGCCACTTGCATCAATGATTATCCAACACTTCTGAAATATAGGGGAGAAAATACATGTCCAGATAATTAAGTTGATTTTAAAATGTAAAATGCATCATAAAAAATTAACTTACACATAAAAATATTTTTGTACATCACTTTGCATAAACTTCACAAGAAAGAATCACACAAACAGTTGATTAATCTTTCATTGCTTCTTGAATCATTATTTCACTCACAGTATGTAAAAAACTGTCCCGTTAATTTAACAAAGTATAAACATAGTTAATTGTTTACAAATGAAATTAACCAAAAAAGTTAATTAAATAGAATATAGAATTTAAAGCAAAAGAAAAAAAAATGTCAAGGATAGTAAATGGGATATCTGCAAAGTCTAACAGAGAAAAAGAAAATGAACAATATTTAAATACAGTTGAAGAGTTTTAGTCGCAAAAGGAAAACACATGGAAATTAGTGAAAATAGTAAACATTTCTGAAGATGGAACATAATAAGACAATATTTTTGAAGGCTCCGCAAGTTAATTCAGTCTTGATTAGAAAAATGTAATGCGAGCCCATAGTTAGGTAACAAAAAGAAAAAGATATGTAATAAATTTTAACTTCAGAATAAAAAAGGGCAGAACAATTCCAGGATACATATTTACTATCACGAGTATCCACGAAAATAAAAATAACAATAAAGACTTTTTTTCCGTACTCATCTATTATCCTGATTTTATAATTATTATAAGCCCTTAATGACACTCAGCAGAAAGATTACAGTGTAATTTAAATAGGAACCAGAATATATTTCAATTAGAGCAAAGATTGTGATAGGACTCACAAATGTAAATAAAAGTAATAAGCATAGAAATCGCCACACTCATGTCAACCTTTTAGGAGTCCAATCACAGCGATTTTCTCATCAGTTTAATGATGCTCTTGTAAGCTGCGCTGTGATTGTACTCATTTTAGGTTACCCTGGTCGGAGCGATCTCTAATTGGGTGTTGTTCCGTGACGTCAACATTTCAGTAGTCCAATCACACTGAAGTTCACATTACTTACTCTTTTGTAAACTGCGCTGTGATTGTACTCATTTGAGGTTACCCTTGTCGGTGCGATCTCTATAAAGTGTCTTTTTCCACATTTAGACACATTTAGAATCGAGTCATGTTCCAGTCTCCAGCCATGGAGGGAGACGGTTGTGATGAGCCTATTGACATTCTTGATGTCATGAGAAAATGCCAGTACGTCTTTCAGGAAGCTGAAGACAAAATTACGATGGAGCAATTTACTAATGCTGCTAATCCCATGGAATTGTTTAATAAGGTGCTTGATAATAGTGGGAAATTCAGTAAAACAAACACCTATTCATCAGAAGCATCTTATTCGGGATCTGAAGCCCACTCCCATAAAACTTCAAATCGACACATCCTTAGCAACAATAATAACCATAGACCAACTCCTAATAAAGAAAAGGTAAACAAGAGACCCCAGCAAGTGGAGCCATCTAGTTCCTCTATGCCGACACTTAAAGAAATAACCGAAATTTCCAAAAACTGGGGAGACATGATTGACCAAGCTGTAGGACAAAACAATAACCATCCCAACCAAAATATGAATGACAACACGGACATTCCTAAAGACATGGAAATCGATTCTGAAAGTATCACCCCGAAAAGAAATCAAAAAGATGAATTCCAGGAAGTTAGCCCTAGAAAAGCAGCGAAGAAATCAAGATTAAATTCTGATTCTGTTTGTATAGAAACCACAAATAGATATGCCACCCTTGCCGAGCAACATCAAACGGAGCCTGACAGCACGCCTAAACCTGCCCCCATCAACCTAAAATTAAGCAACAAGTACAACCTCATACTACAAGAAATCAATAGCATTCATCCAAACACTTCCAACAGATTTGTCAGAAACATGATTGAAATCCAGCCAGATTCTGAAGACTCCAGAAATAAAATTATAGAACTTCTTACCCGGAAAAAACAAGAATTCATCCTGACTGAAAACTACGAAGACCGACCCCTCAAAATCGTCATAAAAGGCCTACCTGGAAACACTGAAAAATCTGAAATTGTTAATGAATTAACCCAAAGAAATTATGAAGTCATAAGGATCTCTCAATTAAAAGATTTTAGAAACCAGACCCTCCACCCAATCTTCCTCCTTGAAATTAAGAAAAATAGAAAAGCAATGAATATCTATAATGAGAAATATCTGTTACATCTTAGAATCAAGGTAGAAAGTTTCAAAAGAAGAAACACAGCGACAATTTGCTTTAACTGTTCTGGATTTTACCACTCGGCCAGAAACTGCCACCTCAGGCCCAAATGCATCAAATGCGGAGATGAACATGCCACAAGGGACTGCAGCATAAAAGAAAAACTACAAGATCCAGTTTGCGTTAATTGTGGTGAAACAGGTCACACTGCTGCATGGAGAGGGTGTAATAAATTCCCCAAGATTATCAATAGAAACAGCAGAGCAACTTATGCACAAGTCACCAAAGAAACTCCAAAAAATAAACCAGACAACTTCCCCCCACCAACTCGTACAGATGGCAAGATTCCTATCCCACCGAGAGAAGAACTATCATCGCTACTTGAAACCCTTCAAATCCTAAAAGATATCCGAGAACTACTTAATGAATTCCCCACTCTTATAGAAGCAGCAAAAATGGCAAAAACTGCAAAAAGCAAAGAAGAAAAGAAGCTGATCATATTGAATGCCCTCATCGGCTAAGTTCAGATTTTCTTCCCGTTCTACTTTTGTAAAGCACTCCCCATTGGTTCCCTACAAACAATAGTTTATCCTGCACTTTCAAGCTGTACATCCAAAAAGAGATCAACTTCCCCCGCTCCTACTCTAGCGAAGAGACGCCCTCTGATTGGACGCCTCCTCCCCTACTCTACAGAACGAACTGTCTTCACCATCTCAGGCTCATTTCTTCTTCCACCGTCATGCTGTCAACATCTCATGCGCTTCGAAGAGTGTCAAGTTCAGATATTCTTCGTCATGCAGCTAACCTATTTGTCATGACCAGGGATAAGCTGCTTCGCAGCTAGGTGCCCCGTCAACCCAATCGGATCCTGGGTCACGTGTGACCGTCCAGAGACGGTACGACTCACGTCACAGGCTGATCATAGAGTTGTTGTTAAATGCGAATATTCGAAAGTCAAGGTCACTATCAGTGTGAGGCCCGCTGTGATTTATAACTTTACAGCGACTTCACTGAAAAGGGAGAAGTCGCTGTTCCGATAGATTTCAGTGATATGCAATTCAGTGTTACGATTATTCCGAGAATACTAGTCCGGTCACGTTTCAACCCATTCACAGATTTCTCCTTTTATCTTTATTCCCGTTAAGGAGACGGAACCCTGAGGACACAAGGGGAGAATGCTTTGTATTTCTAGGATTTCCTTTCCTCCCCCTGTAGGGTCGGGGATCACCTGACACCCTTCTTTTCTTTCAGAGCTGTCGGCTCAGGCCGTTTTCAGATAGCATAGTGTCAATACGGGGAGTTGTAACAATTTGCGATTTTAGGTTGAAAGGAATCAGCTACTATTTTTATTTCTCTTACACAACACATTTGCTTATAGCCAACTTAAAGTTTTTACATTAATATCGTGAATAAATTGAAATCGACTGACTCCTTCATTGTCTTTTTGGTCCATTCATTAAAAAATAAAACTATTGTGTATTAATTTTTAAGACTTATGAATACATTTTATTATTATTGTTTAATACATTTTTCAGTATTTCAAAGTAAAATTATCATTACTGAGATATCAACACAATATTGCGATTTATTTTACTTAAATTTCAAATTGCAGTTTATGATAATTTTATTTCATTTTTTACTGTTTTTGACAACGAAGTATTGTCTTGTGTTTATCGTGAGGTTTCATGGTGCATTAACAAGAGAATGATTAATTGTGTATTAAAATGTTTGGTTGGTTATTTTTTACGCATTATGCAATCAAGAGATCTTATATTCATTTTTGTTTCACATATTTTGGGGGGAAAAGCTTTTGTGTAAATATTTCTTATACAAAAAGCATAGTTTTATGGATGTGATTTCAAAGATCGTTGTAAAAGAAATCATTCCTTTATTGTATAGAATTAGAAATAATCCTTAGTGAGTGGATTATTCAAAGCATAACCATATTCATTTTATCATTCATTTTAATATTATATTAATGCACATTCATTTTATATTTATATTCATTTTTATCGGGTTTTTGAATTCTGAAAAAAATATTTAAACTTTTTTTTTCTAAAATGCATGCTTTAAATATAATTTTAAACAATGGATGACGTAATATATTTATCCATTGCTCTGAAAGAAGATTCTTTTATAATTAAATTTCTCCATTTCCTGCATTGTTTAATATTTGCTACATTGTTAACAACTTTTAAGTGTGACAAATTTGGTAAAGATATTGTTTTCCCCTCCTGGACATTAGATAAAAATTAATTCCAGCCACCTGGAAACAGCGTCACTGTTGCTTATCGCGTCGTATTTTCGCTTTGTCAGAATATATCTTTTTTTTTTTTTTTCTTCTTTTCTTTAAAATTACCTTATAATTTCAAAACGTAGTAATTCTTTGTAGGAATTGGAAATCGTTTTTCAATTGTTATGCATACCACTGCATAAAACTTGCTTAAAAAATATATTTATAATTTTTACTTTGATGAGGTTCTAGCTGTTATAAATTAAACTTGTCCGATCTTTTGAACTTTTTGAAAAAAATTTAAACTTATTAAAACATTTTTTACTTCATATAATGGTAAAATTATTTCTCAAAATTAGGGAGAATCATTTATTTCCTGAAACAAAACAAAAAATGTATATATTTGCATAATTTTTTGGAGGAAGGAATTTATTTCTTGTTCTAATTGTGTTTTTGTATTTTTAAGAATTACTAAAACTGGTTTGATTTCCTAGTATCGAAAAAATAGTATTGTTAAAATATTTTATAACCCTTAATGAATTAAAATCTTAATTTTTTACTTTGCCATTAAAATATCACATTTCTTCATAGTAAAATATTGTGAATACTAAGTTTGCTTCTCGTAACCTCCAGAAAAATGAGGTTTTAAAATTTTTTTATTAAAAAGTTTTTTTATTAAAAGTTATTTAAAAGTTTGTTTATTAATAGTCTTATTATACTACACTATTCTGCAAGTTTACCGTAGAAGGGCTTGTACGTTTAACATTTTTACAATTTTTCTATGGGTTAAATTTCCTAATGCATTGCCATAAGGGAATGCATATATTCTTTTGTGTTCATAAAAATAAAGAAGAAAATAACTTGATTTTACAATAAAATAATAACTAAGTAAGACTTATAAGATGTAGAACTGTATTAAAATTCAAATTATAACAAATGGAATTATACAATAAGCGACAAGTTTAATAATCAATATCATTGCCTGGAATAAAATTTTAAATCAGTTAAAAAATCCCTAGTGTCCATCCAAATGTCATTTGAAACGATTTTCAGAATATTTCATGAGCTTTCTTTTTTGCATAAAATCGCATAGTCTCCAGTGACTTCGTATTTTAATTTCATTTATTTTTTTAACATCAAGTCAGATAAATTATGTTTTGAGAACTTATTGAATTAAAATTTACAATAATCACAATGAAGATTAATGAATCAAATATATTCACCAGCGAATTAAAAAAGAGGTTCTTAAAAATTATCAATTTCAAATTAAGTAAATAATAAAATAAAATTAGTCTCATAACATTTTTTTATTTAAAACTACAGCTTTTAATTCTTTAACCTCCAAACCCTTTTCAAGAAGCACTCCCTTTAACATCCAGACTTTCTCGGGTGTCTCTGGACGACATGGGCTCTTCCAAGCTGAGGGGCAGTTACTTCCTGGGGTCCGAAGTAATAAATCTGTCACAGTTCCCCTTTGAGCTATTGCTTTGCGGTTTTTCGAGAAGGAGTTGCATTTTCAACCGGTCGAAGTGTTCTAATGTGTTGATGCTTTTTTGCGTGAAACGTTTCGTTCATCGACTTTATGGGGCATTTTTTTCATTGCCAAATATTTGACAATTTTTTTTTTACAATATAATTTCGAAAATAGTTTTTAGAAAATTTATATTAGATTTCAAACCATTGAAATAAAAACTGTCATTAATGCCAATTTCAAAAACATTATAATTTTTTTTTAATTTTCCCCGATATACTTTTAAAATATTAATACAATATTGTATTGTCAAAACTAAATAATAATATAGATATTAGAAGGCAATTTCTTTTACATTATAATAGTATGCGACGTGTATATTGTATAAATGAATGCAATTAGAATATTTTTTACATGGTTCAGATGTCAATTCAACTTAGTGACAGACGAGATAATGTTTTAAATCTTTATTTAATATTAAAATGAAAGCATACCTTGAATTTAAAAAAAAATGTGAGAACAAGCGCCTTTTGAAAGACACTTCTAAAATTTGTTCTTTTAACATTCAGTTGAGAATTCTTTTACTTTTTGCCGTCAGTATCAACTTTATTTAATATATATTGTTACTCTCATTGAATTTTTGAATATAAAACATTATTTTGAATTTTGAATGAATTTTTTACCTTCAATTAAATTTTTAAAAATGTTTTCATGTTTTGTTTCCGAAAGCTTATACATTCTTGTTTCTGCTTAAATAATCGAAAAGGAGTGTGAAATAAATATATATTTAAAAATATTTCTATCTTATTTATAAAAGCAATTCGATAAATCAAATAACATTTTTTTAACATTATTTAATACTGATATTAAAAATTGATCAATAAATTTAGGGGGGAAAATTACTCAGTGAAATATATATCGCAAACACATTCCTTCAGTTTCTAGTCTGAGCATTTTACTTTAGTTTGTCATAAATATTACTTCTTTTGGTATAAACCGTCATGATAAATTTTTCAAGCATAATTTCGGATTTTAAAATGTTATTTAATTTTTCTTTAGTATTGTTAAGACAAGATCTAATTACAATGAAATAAAATGAATTTTAGAACAAACGTTCCATATTAAGTTTCCATAAATTTACGCATGAGTGTATCACGCACAAATTTTAATAAATCACTTTTCAATCATTGAAATAAAAGTTAGAACAAAAATCTACAAAAAAATATCTACAAAAAATATCTACAAATAAATTGTCAATAGTTGATAAAATGACATATGCTACTGCTTAATTTTTTGTTACATCAAAATAAAGCAGGAAATAGATGTGATAGTTTTAAAACTTCATTTTACAATGAAGCAAGAAAAATAAATGAAATTCAAGAAAATGTAAAACATCAAAACAGCTAAAACATTATTTTTTGGTGCAACCATCATCTTTGTTTAACAGATCACTGTCACTTCATCAGTAGCAGGTAAAATTGTTTTAATTTAAAAAGGTAAAAATTTTTTAATAAAAAATTACTCTGATAAAAAAAACGATTCACAATTTGTATAATAAAGAGTAGAAATTCACAACTGAAGAAAAATTTGCAGAATGACATTCGGGCAAGGAACGCACCATTTCTAAAGCTTATCTCACTCTAAGGAGGGGGAAAGTAAAATCAAAATTTTTTTTTTTGGGGGGGGGGGTAATGCTGTTTGAAAGATGTCGTTTGTCCCCGGCATTTAAACTTCTGACGACCGTTTCATGATAGATTTAGTAGCTAGAAATGTGAAACGATTGTCCTCCACAGTAACAAGAGTCTCTACCCGTTTTCAGAGAAAGTTACTATGTAAATAGGTCACAAAGTAAATGCAATAGTTTTTCTTTATACCTTTATAGTAGTATTAATATTTAAAACGAGCTTATAATGTTTATCCGAAGGAAAAAAATTACGTTTCGGAATGCTTACATATCATTCATCGTTAACAGAGAACATCTCTGTGGAAAACTTCTTTATAAGTAGCCATAAAATCTTGCCAATTTTGAGATAGCAACACGTTGAAATAGAAACTTAAAGCCCTTTCAAAACACAACATCGTGCAAACAACTTATTTTGTGAGTCCCTCCCCACCTCTACCGCATTAAGGCACAGGGGAAACATATGTGAAAAAGCCGCGCTCGCCAGTGATAAACGAATATCCTGCAGTGCGTAACACATCAGCCGCTTTTAAAAGCCATCTCCCCTAAAACGCAAACAAACGCCCCAAACCGACTGACTTGGAGGTTTGGGGGTAAATTTCCAAAACGCCCGGCTGGCATCGAGAGGGTTAAGAGTGCCATATACAGAAAAAAAAACTCGATGTCGACGAAAGCGCCTCCTATCGGTGGGGGTGATAGGGCGGTGACTAAGCTAACGAAAGAAGAAGCTTAAAAGGTTTGATTGACAAGCCGAATAACACCCAACCAGAAAAGAATTCCTGGTCCCCAGGAGATACTGCTGTGCGGAAGTGCTACATTCAGAAGGTCATTTGACCCACCCCCAATAAAACTTGCCCTTTCTCATTGTGGAGGCTTCTCGGAAACCGAAACGGTTCCCTCTCCCTCACTCCAAACTAGTTTGGAAAAGTTACTCTTTGAGCTAGATATTTTAGATTTTCTCTGCTTGCACAGAAAATCGTACTGAGGGCAGCGGGAATGTTAGAAGGACTTTTAGAACATAGAATTCATCGCTGATTAATTATTGAAGCACTTCGAGTTTGGGGCATTTAATTAATTTTCATAATTCTGTTAATATCGTAGAATCCTGTAATTAAGAAGGAGTAATTAAATAATTTAATATTTATAGAATTTTATTTGACACGACTTTATTTTTAACATTTATTATGTTTATTAATTTTTCAATCCAAGAGAATGGGCAAGATCTACTTGTATGAAAATGTAAGACTTCGGACTCATTTCCGAAGAATGGGTTCAACCCTTTATCTCAATAGTTTTATTACTAACAGTGAATTTTAATAAAATG
>JAOUZG010003464.1:0-12918 GCA_026289955.1 Argiope argentata
TATGAACGCGAGACATTCAGTGAGGTATAATTTTTCCCACTTTTATAATAAACATAAATTATATTTTAAAACTTTAAAAGTGTCTGTTTTAAATGAATTTACATTAGTAGCATTAACTTCTAATAACCAATTATTAACCGATAATAATCAACCGATTATGCATTTTTACATGTCGTTTTATATCTAATTGAAAGATGTATAAACGATGCTTCAAGGATTTATATCTTATAAATTTAGTATGATCTATCATTGAGGGACATTCTGATTTTAACCAACAATAATTTTGAAAGGCTGATTTTAACTGCATATTTCAATCAAAAAGTGTAATAATATAAAAAATAATGCCTTAATTGTTAATAAATAGTTATTAAAAACGAAATGTGCGATCTAAATGCACCATTGCCATCTACATTTTTCGTCTCTTTAAAGTTATTAAGGCTTGTGGATTGCCTTATGTGAAATTAATACTAGAAAAAGATAAGCCAAAGCAGTATAAAGCCTTTGATTATTATTTAAGTAGAAAGAGTTTTATAAGAAAATAATTTCTTTAGTTATACGTGCAAAAGCATCTTTCATGAAACTTACATAGTTTATTAAAAAATTTAATAGAAATTATCCTCGTTTTGGATGAGAAATGCCTTTATTTCAGTTATACAATCTAAAATAATGCTCAATTTACAATCACGCTAAAAACTTTCTGATAATAGATCAACAGAGTTTAGTTTAGTTGTATTAAAGTCCCGTTTTAAAGCACTACTAAGGCTATAACGGGACGAACCTTATAATTTTGAATCGTGGTCAGATGACGAAGAAGACACCTGAGCTGGTACCCCTCCTCTCCACAACACGCCACACCAACGGAAGGACATTTGGCTCGCACGGAATTAACGTGTACCAGACCATAAATTTATAATGAGAATTATTCTTCGATATTCTACAAAAATATCTCATGAGTAATAATATTCGTAGTTTGCTAAATAAAAACAGCCAGCTGTAATTTGTTAGAATTAATTAAATAATAAACAGTCAATAAGCTATTTGTTAATGTTAGTTAGAGTTCTTTAAGTTTGTTTGCATTAAAAAATATGTGTGTAAAAACAGTAACGTTTTTTTTCACAGGCACCACCACAGTCGGAGACAATCCGACAATGAGAGTGAAGTTTCTAAGTCCTCTAAGTGTTCCAAATCGTCCAGATCTTCTCGTCACAGAAGACACGGGTGAGAAACTCTGATTCTGTGTAAAATGAGAATTTTAATTGAAGTATTTCATAGCTATTTAGCGTACTGGGAATGGAGATTTATTTAGAGAAATGGTGTTACAACTGAGCAAATTTGGCTCTTTATTACCATGTCAGAACATGATGTTGTTTTTGGGATGAGATTTTTGGCGTGAACAAAAATCCGTAGGCGAAATATAAGAATTTTATCTGCTCGAGCATTTCAAAAAATCAGCTTTTAATAACGAGTTGCCATCATCTTTACAGAGTCTCTGATTAAAAGAAATAAGTTAATGACTACAGCAATTAAAACCTAGAAAAATGTCATTTTGAGCACTTGATCACGTGAATTGAAATGAATAGGAAATGTGATAATTTTTTTATACAATGAATGCGAGACAAAGTGTTTTCGGATCGTTTGCGATACTAAAGTGACACATTCGATGAAACTACGAAAATGAATAAAAATATGGTATAACTTGCACTAGCGCGTGGTGCTTGGCCGTTCAAAATATGTTGTTCAGACATGATACATTGAAAAAGGCACAGCAGATTTCATTTTAATCTCTCTCTTTTTTTTAATAGGTCCCAGTCGGGTGGTGATGGAAGTGATTCAGAGCCTCAACATAGACACAAGAGACACAGTAGGAGGAAAAAGTAAACATAATTTTTTTATCTCACAACGTCAATTATTTCATGAAATAATTGATCATGATTAATCAATTTTTTTCATAGAATATCTAATCATTTCATAAAATAGCTTAACATGATTAACGAGATTTTTTTCATAGAATATCTAATTATTTAATGAAATGACTAATCATGATTAATCAGTTTATTTTGCAAAGAATATTTAATTATTTCAAGAAATAACCGATCTTGTTGTATAACACAACGTATTTCATATTTTAAAGTTAACATACACCTTTTTTTAGACTGAGGTGTAATATGATTATCGTACTACCACATTTGGATGAGATGTTTCGTTCAGCAAATAACAGTGCCACTTGCTTTCTGAATTTTTGTATTTTACTTATTTGTTTTGGCTTAATGAACTCTTTGGTTTAATTCATTAACAACGCATTATTTTTCTTGTTTTCGTCGAAATTTAATCTGTTGAGTTTGAGTTTGATAACGATTTATTTTACATCAAAAACCAAGCCGAGGTGACTAGATTAAAGATTTCTGCTTCCGCCTAAGGATTTTACTTTTATCAACTGATATTTTTACAAGGTATTTGCAGGAATGACATCGAAATTTTCTTTATTTTTATTAAAACAATTCATCAAAAAAAAGCAGTGCAATAGCCACTTTAAATAAATTACGGATAAAAAACCCTCACTGTACAAAAGCAAGAATTTTACATGTGTTTCAACGTATATTATTTCTACTATTTAAAGAAGAAATTATTTACTGTGATAAATTAAGTCAACAATTCTATTCATTTTAATCTTCTTCAAAAAGTTTTTTTTTAATTATTGGTGGAAAAAAGTTAGCATAAAAAATAAAACAAAACAAAATGAAATGTTATTATATGTTACATGATAATATGATATAATAAAAATCTGTAATCTTAGAGACGAACATTTTAAACTGCGATAAACTCGGGATGCAATAGAAAATGAACTGATTGCCATCCGGGGGAATTGCGGGTTAAGCATATGGATGCTTAAGCCATTGTCCAGCATTAATTTTAATTCTATACATAATTATCGCTATATACAGAGTTATAAGATAATTTTAATTCTTTTTATAGCAATAATTTTACATAGAATTAAAATTCTTTAAATTAATTAATTCTTTAAAAATCACCTGAAGAGATATTTTAGATACAGATACTTCACAAATTAGAATGTAAATCCATTTTGAGAATCCCCCCCCCCCCGAATTCGTTTTAGGTATTTGTTTAAAAACGATTTTACGATTTGCCAAGATTTTGAATAATGGAGGAAAAACTGAATCTTACAGAAAACATAATTCAAATGGAAAATTTGGCACCGATGCCTTTTTCACAACTCCCGAAAGATTCATTACTTTATTTATTTACTTGCTTTTGGAATGTGGATCTAAATATAAAATATTCGAGTTCTAAATATAAAATATTCGAGAAATGTCATTTATCTTATATAAAAACAAAAATAAAAAAATGCACATTCCATCGTTACCGGAAGAATGCGTTTGACAAAAGAATATGGAAAATCTCATGAATAATCTAGAAACTAGACTTCTCAATTTTTATGGTGACCCGATTTTTGTTTGAAATATTCTCTGAAAAAAAAAATTAGAAGAGACATAAATTGATGATGCATTTAAAAAATCTATTTTAGATTACTATTTTGCATGTTTTAAAATCATTTGTTCGCCATATTTTTATGTACTAGGACGGAAAATGCTGGAAGAATGCTTTTTGAAAAAGTTCGAGAACTCATTATTCTATGTGATCTTAAAAATATATTCATGCGCATTGTTTTGAAAGAAGATGGTGGTCGTTATTTTTTAACTAATTCTTAAATTTTATGTTATTTAAGTTTTCTCTTTACTCTTATTTCTGTATCATGCATTTAATTCTTCTCATTTTTCAAGATAGAAAAGAAAATTTCTAATTTTACTTTTAAAATTTTATCTACTTGGAAATGCAGAAATGTAATTTTGCAGCAAAAAAAGAATAATTTTAAAAAATATAAGACGTGGATTTTATATTGTCAACAAAATATAGCCACTTGTAGGTTTTATATAAATTTAAGTTAATTATTTATTTTTTTATTCTTATTTGAAAATCATGTTTGAATAATTTATTGAATTATATTTTCTCATGTAATATTTCAAATACACTATTTTAAAAAATAAAACTTCAAGCACACAATTTCTTATTTTTATTAAATTAAATGTAAAGTAAAAATTCAGTATGAATTTTTTTAATTTCAAAACTATTACTTTTAAATGAAATAAAGGTATATATTCTATATTCTTTATGATGAGGTCATAAAAATTGTTCTAAACATGTGCGTGGAAATATTTCGTATTTTTATGTAAATTCTATAATTTTATTTTTGTTCCGGAGTTTAACAAGCTTATTTTTGCTCTTGTAACTAATGTCACTTGCCATGGACAAGCGCGCTGACGGCTGTCGACGATTTTAAGCCGATTGAGCGTCTCTTGTTTTATAAAGCAACGCCAACTAGAGCCAAGAGTACGACTTAGCTACTTCATGCGTCAATTCACTTATACAATCCCTTTTTATAGAGAGGAGGTCACAAATAGAATACAGGATTCGAATCCGGGAAGACTATATCACGGGGAAGACGCGCTACACCTAAGCCAGGAAGCCGGCTTAATAAGCTTATAAAATAGGATATTATTCATTGCAATTAAATATTTTTATCAAATATTATGCAATTTTTAAATAATGCCAATAATTATAAAAATATTTTGAAAACGATCTCATTTATTAGACAGGCTATTATCTATTCCATCGAAGAAGAATTCGTTTTCAAATAAGTGTTATATATAGAATGCGCCAGCTTTTTGGCACAGAGGTAGCGCGTCTTCCTCGTGTTCTGGGAGTCCCTGTTCGAGCATGATTGTTCTTCATCTGTCCTATCTATGATTTGTGTGAATACGCCCCCTGTAAAAAGAGGCTGTGCAAGCAAATGTGGTGAGCGTGTAGCTAAGTCGTACTCTTGGCCCTAGTTGGCACTGCTTCATGAAACAAGAGACGCTCTTTTCGGCTTAAATCTGCTGCTCTATCAGTAGCGGGCTTGTCCATGGCAAATGCCATAAGTGACAACATATATATAATGCAACTACAGTTTTTTTTAAAAAATGGCAATTTTATGGCAACTAAACATTTGTCATTATTTCTTCTTCATATTTCAGTTCGAGCGTCACTTAACTTCAAATAGCATACTTCTGAAATGTTTTGGTTCTTTAAATAATCAATAGATTCTCATGCAGTGGCAAAATCCAGAAGTATTAAGGCATCTTTTCTTTTACCGGGATTCCTCCCGTCCAAACATGTAAGTTAAAGTCCTGATTAAAAGGGAAAGGCAAGGGTCAAAGGAAATCAGTTTTCTTCAATGGTCTTTAATAAAGGCCCAATAAAAGTAAATGGGGAAAACAGATGGAAATCGGTTTCCATTTTACGAATATTCTAAACAAATAACTGTTTGCTGAAAATTCTCTGGAAATGGACTATTTCTATTAATTCTTCTCCGATCTATTATAATTTTTGAACATTGGGATATTGGATTGTTAATCAGTCTAATTATTAAAGTGATGATTTTAGCATGTGAGAACATATGTTTTGGTTTAGGGTTTTAGCCAGAAAATTGGCAATCTATCGCTTTTGAGGCATCAATTTTAGGACTATTTAAAATAATAAAGAAGGTTGTCATATTTAGCGCCGTATTGCCAAGAAAAATTTACAACATAACTTCGAATATCCACCATGTACCTAGTTCTCTTGTCTGGTCAACAAATGACAGGATGGTAAGAAATTCTTTTACGAAGAAGCACAGAGAAAAAAAATTGGGAATGAACGCGAAACAGCGAGAAGAGTGTCAAAAGTTATATAATATTTTATATATATATAATTTTTCAATTTTTCTAGCTTGCAAAAAACCCTTTGGAGCTCGAACAATTTTGAGATGTTGGGGAAAGGAAGGAATCGTGGGTTTTTTTAAAAAAATTTGCAATGCAATAGCCATGTGATCATTCAAAAGAAGTTTAAACCGAAGTTTCACAAATATAAATGAATAAAATTAAAGAGTCTGACTTTGAAGTTTTAGAGCTCAAATGATTTTGAGATTGGGGGGGGGGGCAGAAAAAAACAAATATCCCTCGTTTTCTAAATATAAACACATTCATAATCTCATAGTAACGTGATTGTTTCAAACCGGTGAGTTTTTTTTTTAATGAAAAAAAATTCTTCTGGCTTTGAGGAAAAATTATTAATGTTCGATTGATTTCGAGAGGGTCCAAAACCACCGCTTTTGTATATATAGGTGATAGCGAAGCATGAGTCATCTGAGAGCATGATGTTTTTCTGTCGGATTAATACCACGTGACTTAAAAAATAATGATCTTATGATGAAATGATGAAACTTGAAATTTGTGATTTTAGATTCCAATTTATTATGATTATTATTTTAACGAACTATTTTTTTTCTTCTTAAACCAAGAACTTCAGGGTGACATAATGATTTTCCGCCTTGAATTGATTAAATATCACTTTATCTGCCCTACGGTTTTACATCTCTTTAATTTGAAATGAATTTGTAATATCTAGAAATTACACGACATTTAAAAATCGTATTTAAAAAAAAAATCTTTCTGGGAATATTTTTCGACTTAGAAACACTGGCGCAAACCTGGACAATTATCGTTAATTCGTCATTTTCGTCCAGTTTTTCTGAGAGTTGCCTTGTGATAAAATTTGTGTGGTTAGTGTTTGACTCGAAGGGACATGGTTTTGAGACTTTGTAATTGCACCCGGCTCATATTAAATTTTTAAAAAAGAGGTTATGATATTTTGAGATGATGAGAATACGTGATGATATTATTTTTATCATACGACCAGTCTTGAAAAGACATGTCCTAAAATAGCCTTTCTTTAAACTTCAAAAAATATCATTATTCATACAACATTTTTAGTTATTTTCATAATGCAGATAATTTAACTATATTTGCAATTAATAATCTGCTCTTTGTCAGTTGATATTCTTAACCAATTCATTTTACTGATACCTGAGTAATTTATATAATCTTTCTGTGAAGCAAAAACAAAACCCGCGACTCTAAAGTAATCTATATTTAGACGGTCAGAATCATGAGCGCTCCCCCTTTCCTATCAGAACTGACTGCCGCGAATTTTAATTAAATCTAGTATCTCTGAGCAAGATAACTGCTTATTTCGAGAGGGAAAAAATGAAATTGGTTTTGGCCGGAAAAATTGTCCTGCAGGGCGACATTCACAAAAATCGATGACATAGCTCAATATCTAACTTTCCCTCAGGGTCCCAGAAGCATGGGAAAAACTTTTAATGGATTAAAATCTTCTTTTTTTTCAAAAAAAATTACAATTAAAATACTTTAACTGGCAAAGTTACTTGACAGTTACGGGTCTTTTTTTTCCTTTGAGATGAAATCAAACGCTGCAATTGAACTTTATCTTGAGGGTATTTAAATTAATACCAAACCATGATATCTGTTAAATGCTGGGCCCCAGAAAAGAGTCTATTTGCATATGAATTCAAGTGAATAAATATTTGCAAGAGTAGAGAATTTATTTTAGTTTTCTATTTCTTTCAAAAGCATTTCGAGAATTAATTATTCTAAATTAGATTATTATTTTCTTAGAACTTCGGGAAGGAATTTTTAAAAGTAAAATATTTGACTGAGAAGTGAATAATTAAAAGATAAATATGTTTGAAAAATATGTAAAGTGTTCATTTTTACATTCTTTTATAGTATGCAAATGTTGTAATTTTGAGTATTAGAAATTATATTTTTATACTCAATCCTGTCTTTGCGTAAATGAATCATTGCTTTTCATTTCTGCATTTACTACAAGAAAAAAAGAAATTGAATTTTGATATTTTAAATTTTATGCTATTA
Organism: Argiope argentata; assembly: GCA_026289955.1. Taxonomy (NCBI): domain Eukaryota; kingdom Metazoa; phylum Arthropoda; class Arachnida; order Araneae; family Araneidae; genus Argiope; species Argiope argentata. The sequence goes on from JAOUZG010003464.1 coordinate 7,833, forward strand.
TGTGAAGCATTGTTTGTCTTAATCAATTTAAGTCATCAACCAATTCAAAGAGGTTTGAAACAATCATGTGACTATCAGAATGCGCGCCGATATATCAAGAATCAGGCGCATGCCAGACATTCGTGCTAAGTTGTAACGTTTTGTTGGTGATAAATCATCAAATATGACAACCATCTTTACCATTTTCTAATAACTCTGTTGTTGTTTTTACTTATGGCACTTGCCATGGCGTTACAGCGTTATTTACATTCCTTTCATTCAAAATCAAATCATAGCAAAAAAAATTATTTGGATCATGTTTTCATCCATATCTTTATTATAAAATAGCTCTTTTTCTATAGTTTTTATATCAATGAATAATATGAAATACTTTTGAATCTATCTTCTATCCGCACTATAACAGTATCAGTTACAGAGTCAAAAAATAACATCTAAATTCATTAATCGAGTTTTCTACAATTTCATCTGCTGCTTCGAAATATAATTTCTCTTTTTCAAACTCGTTTTTCAGAAAAATGTTCAGAAAGATTCAAATTACGTTCTATCGCTTTTGCTTCGTCTAAAAACCCGAGTTAAATTTTGCATTTCAGTTTTAATTTTATTGACTAAATTAAAAACCCAGTCGAGAACAATTGTTTTTAATTGAGGTAGTTTATTGATAGTGCTAGCTTTGTAAATCATTCTATTAAAAATAAAATAAATTTCACTTTTTTTTATTGAATCCAATAGACTTTTAGCTTCGGCTACCGGCTGCATCATTGTTATCTCAATCAATACATTCTTCCAGAGCATTACAAATTTATTCAAGCTTCATTTACAGTGCTTTAACCGTATCTATTTTGGTTTCCCAACGAGTGTCACATAATAGTTTAAGAGTAATGGTTAGATGCTTTTGTAGAATGTCTCATTTTTTTGTAGATACCGAAAATAAGCAATATAATCGCTAAAATATCCAAAAAAATTACAGTACATAAAATTCTGGAATCGGCATCACAAATTAGTAAATTAAAAGGGTGTCATAGGTAAGACATAAATTGCATAAGGATTTAAAGCAATTATTCTAGATTATACTTAGCTTTTCTTCTTTTTTTCCCCTGCTAATTATCTTTTTTGAAGTCAAGTTTTAATATCCAAAGGGACACTTCCTTGGTATGGACAATATTCGATCTAACAATATATTGAACATTTTATAATAAGAATTAATACATTCAATTTAGTCTAGTAGATGAGGCAAATGACCGCACTTTATGCTTATAATATGTTGCACACTTGTACTAAATTGTAATAAACTTCGTATATTTCAAATCTCATCGATTGTTCAAGTTAAATTTCTTCCTCTCTTCTTTCCATCTCCCTATTACCGTTCAAAACATTATTTTAGTACTTGATCATGTCCCCCCCCCCACCCTCAATCTCATGGCTTGCAGTCCCCAGGTGGCTGTCCCTAGTCGCTTCCCATCTCACACTTTTCAATGCTTTGAAGAGGTAGAGAGCAGATTAGAACTATAACTGTATGAGAAAGTCAAAAGGAGAGTACTCTTGCTGCATTCTATAATGACCGTGTGCCCTCATGCTTCCAGCTCCGTCTTGGGTTTTCCAGCTTTTGAAGAATCGGCTTCCACCTGTATTATAAATCTGTTTCTCCACATTCATGAATTCTTCGCAGATTCTTTAATTTAATTCTCTGATCCAATTTTTTAGATTATTGTTTCATTTAATTGACTTGGGCTTGATTTCCAACTGAAAAATTATTAAAATAATTCTCAAATAAAAAATTAAAATGAAATCTGTTATTCATATTTTAATGTATCGTGTAAGATCATCATTTCTTGAACGGCTAAGAACCACGTGCACGGGCAAGTTAAATTATATATTTTTATTCATTTTAATCGTTTCGTCGAATGAGTCACTTTAGTACTGCAAACGATAAAAAAAACACCTTTGTCTCCCATTTATTGTTAAAAAAAGTATCGCATTTCCTATTTATTTCATTTCATATAATCACATCCTGAAAATGACATTTTTCTAGGTTTTTATTTGCTGTACTCGTTAACTTATATTTTTAATCAAAGCTTTTGTTGATGCAATGGCAACTAGTTATTAAAAACTGATTTTTTGAGATACTTGTACAAATAATAAAATTTTTATTTGCCGTCTACGGATTAAAATGTTTATTTTCTGCCTAAGGAGTTTTGTTGACGCCAAAAAACCTCATTCTCAAAACAATATCTTGTTATGACATGATAGTAAAATTTTAAAATTATTACTAATAATAAACATATTAAGATAATAATAATGATAATTACCTTCTTTTGCTATAATCAAATTGTACATTTTATTGTTCTGATGAACTAGATTTCTTTATGTAAATATGTATCTTTTACATCTAATGCTTAAAATAAATAAGCTTTTCTTAGTTCATTCTTTCATGTTTCAAAACATTTTATAAGATTTACTTTTTATAAGAATTACTAGCCTGCAAATTTCAGATATTTATTTAAATTTACATCATTTTATGAAATCTTTTGGGGTTTTTTTCTGTACTTAAACAGCAGTAAAATAAAACATAAAAGATAATTAGAAGTTGTAAATTTTTAGTAAGATTAAAGATAGAAACCAAACGATTATTTAAAAAGAAATTACGTCGAGCTTTTTATAAGCGCATTTTTTATTAATTACAATCGAATAATTATAAATAGAATCTTTGGTCCAAATTCTTTATAATGGAACATTATAAAAAAAGTACATTTTAATACAATTGAAAATTAAAAAAAAATTAATTCAAAGGGAGTGAGAGAGAGAGCAATTGTTAATCGCCGAAAAAATAGTTCTTGGTGACGACATTCACAAAACTCGGTGACAAATCTCATTATCTAACTATTCCTCTAAGGATCAGGACAATCGGTAAATTTTTTAATAGATTTAAAACTTTTTTCGAGGAAATTTTCAATTAAACTTTAACTAGAAACTTTACTTGACAGTAATTTTTTTGGAAAAGTTATTTGATTGGGATTTTTTTACGTTTTCTGCTTTGAGCTAAAATAGATTTTTTTTAAAGTATTTTTTTTATTAGAATTAAAATAGAACAGCATTGTAATACCGAAAAGGGCATAAATATCTTCGTCGAAGGATACATATTAATGGAATTTATATAACGGTTAGTTAAATATTTTACTGAAATGTCTAGTTCTTTTTAATCCTTTAAAAAATTAAGTTTTCTGAAGGATAATATAGCTATTATTTTCCCAAAATTTTGAAATTTTTTTAAAGAAGCTGTGCGCACATTACATGATCAGAAATCACTAATAATTTACAAATTGTTTGACTTCAACAATTTTATCGATATATTTCCGAACATTACTTTATATACGAATTTAAAAATGATTACATAAAAAATTAAGTTGCATAAAAAAATTGCAGTACGAGGAGGTTTTTCCGTTTCATTGAATTTCTATTGACATATAATAATTAAAATATTGTCTAACTATAAATTAAAAAAGGAATAATTTTTTCCCACTTTAAAGAACTATTTCTGAAGAAGTAGTGAAATATTAATATTGTCGTTGATGGTTTCATTTTCTATCATATATTTCATTTCTATGATGCATGCAACGCCAATGAAAATGTCTAATTTCTTTGTATTATTTTTATTATACTACTTATCTGAATACGTTCATAAAAAATTGAATATGGTAAAAAGCATTTGCTGTTATAGATTTACATTCATGAAAAAAAGATCATATTTTATACAATAATTTGCGGTGAAATATCACAAATGGAAATTACGCTAAAAATATCCTTTTTTATTTCTTTATTTTTTGTGATATAAAAATTTAAATGTGTAATTATTCTATAAGGGCCAAATATTCAAACATTAAATTTTACTAATTATATTTATTTTCTAGGCACGGAAGCACATATGAATTGGTGGATTCTGAAGGTCAATGGAAAGAAGTTCAAAGACAGCAACACGAAAGGCAGCAAGAGCAAGCCAGGTTATTAATTTTTTTAGCAAAAAAATGGGGTTTTTTTATTTACTTGTGAATATTTTAATCATTTAGCGAAGATTATTGCACCGAGGAATAAGTCAGGTTATTAATTTTTCTATTTATTTGTGGATATTTTAATTATTTATTGAAGATAATTGCAACGGAGAACAAGTTAGGTTATTAATAGGTATACCAAAATAATAATAATAATTTGTGGAGATACTGCAATGAGAAATAAGCCAGGTTATTAATTTTACTAGCAAAAAAATAAATTTTGAATATTTATTAGTGAATATTGTAGTTAATTACTGAAGATAATTGCACCAAAAAGGAAGTTGCAGCAATTTTTATTTATTTATTTATTTGTGAATATTTTAATTATTTAATAAAGATAATTACACCGATGAATAAGTCAGATTATTAATTATTCTAGCAGAAAATGAAATTTTAAAATTTACTGTGAATATTTTAGTTATTTAGAAAAGATAATTGCACTAAGTCAGGTTATTAATTTTTCTAGCAAAAAATAACTTCTTTTTAATTATTTGTGGAGATAACTGCACTGATAAATAAGTCAGGCTATTAATCTTTAAATCAAGAATTATTTTAATATTATTTGTGAATACTGTAGTTATTTAATGTAGATAATCGCACCAAAGATCACGTTTTATAAAAAATATTTTTTTATTTGGGAGTATTTTAATTATTTCACGAAGATAATTGCACCGAGGAATAAGCCAGATTATTAATTGTCTCTACAGAAAGTGAATTTTTAAAATTGATTTGTGAATATTTTAGTTATTTAGCGAAGATAATTGCATCGCATTTTCTTTTTCAATTCAAAAATTTAACTTTAATCGGGAAATTTATGGAATTCATGTAAAGTGGCAAGCTTTAAAACACTTTGACGAAAAGTAATAAAAAAAGAAATCTTTTTTTTTAAAACATGGTTTTTATAATTTAAAGTGGACATAATTTTTCCATCGAATCTGAACAAAAAATAGTAAATTAAATTAAAAAATGTACACAAAAAAATGGCTGTCAAATTGGAATTGGTAGAGGAAAAATACATCATATAAGCCATTTCATCATCAAAT
>JAOUZG010003472.1:0-25864 GCA_026289955.1 Argiope argentata
TAAATTGAATTTACAAATTAAAGTATAATTCTGTGTAAAATATTATTTATTTATTTAATTTATAATTTTACATCCTCTGTACAGGATCTGTAAAATAATTTTCAATGTTATATTTGTTTGAAGCTGATAATTTCCAAATAATCTATCCTAACGATTGATATTTTAATTTAAGATAATCTTCATAATTATGAATAAGGATATCACTAACTAATAATTGTGGTTAGTTTTTAATGGTTTTATGATTTTTGTTATTTATTCCATAATGCGTATATTAAAAAATAAACAGTTATAATTCAATAAAGTTACTGAAATATAACTGATATAAATTATTAAAAAGTATATTAAATTAACATTTTTGGGGAAAGTGAAGCTATATTGCCCAATTATTAAAAGATGGATCTCTTAATATGTACTGTCTAATGCCACAAAATGGCTAGAGGTTCCACGGCGTTTAAATCATTCAAATGAACCATCAAATGAATGCCAACGAGTAAGAAAGAAAAATAGAGTGCCTTTTACTACTCCATAGAATAGAAATTACATCCCCTTTTTCGCGCTTAGTTCCACAATCTAAATTTAATAAGTGTTTTTTTTAATGCTCTGTGCAAAAATTCGCTTGGAAAAAAATTACTCAAATATTCATTTGCCTTTCAAGTTCTGTAACATTAAAAGTGTTTAACTTGCAAATCAGGTTACATTAATAGATCAGCCTTGAAATTTAATTATCCCAAAAAATGTTGCCAGTATTTAGGTCAAGCTAAAAAATATGATAAGAGGAAATTTGAGAATTATCAAACTAAGGTGTGAATCTGGAATGATCAGGAACAAAAAAAAAAAGATTCTTTTAATTCAGTGGTTCAACTGAAGACTTTTTTTAGTATCATCTCTTCTGTCATAATTACTTCAATCAAAATTTACATTTTATTTCTTATCAGAATTAAAGATTTAAAAAATTGAAATGCGTAGTACTTATCAATTAGATTCAGCTACACTACATAAAAATAAAATCCTAATTTAGAAAAAATAGAAAAATTTCTAAACTTTTTAGTTTAACCAAAGTTCTAAACAAATGACAGAAATAAAATAAGATTTAGTTTTAATGAAAGTAAATTGAGCATCTCGATGAATTAACTGTTTTAAAGAGGTAAAATTGTATTAATCCTTAAATGTATGATTTTTAAAAAATATTTTTTTAAAAAATATTTTCAGTTGTTTAAACATGTAGATTACAAAAAGAACGAAAGAAAGATTTATTTTAAAATTTAATTATTTTGTATTATAACAAAATTTCTGTTATCGAAATAATATAATACAAAGAAATATTAGTTTTGAGAAGAAAGAAAAAGTCGAAACAAAAAAAAATTGTAGATTTTTGAATACAGTTTAATAGTCGAAATGTTTGTAAAAATGTTTGGTAGTAAGAAATTTTAAATGCAAAAAATAATAATAAGGTATAATTTTTACAATAATTTATCGTAATAAATTATCTGTAAAATAAACTTTACCTTTTCAATCAAAAAATGTATTTACCACATACTCCAAAATTACACTTACAATCAAATAATAAATGCAGTAATATTGCATTACGGATTATATAACAAAAAAGAATTTTTCTCTTCGAATTTTACAAATAACTGCTAATGTTGTTTCAGACCAAAAATCAAACCATGAGTAAATTTTGACACTTTCTCTTTTGATAGCAACGGAAGCGAATGAGATTATGATGACACGTTAGCTTCATATTTCTTTTTTGCAATATTTTATATAACTTGATATTCTTCATGTTTATAAAGATCGCATCTTGCAATAAATTTTTCATTTACATAAGAAATCATCTTGATACGCCAAAATTTTCAAATATTGTACCTGTGTATATTTTTAAAAATAAAGCAGTTTTTAAATATGTTCAGCAGAAAATAATTAATCAATTGATTAAATTAATACAATTGACATCACCAAGCCCTGAATTTTAGATTCTTTTTAAAGATTCTATAAAAATTTGTAATAATTAAAATGAATAATGTCAATTTAAGTCTGGAAAGGAAAGAATAATTAAATCAATTTCTACTTTTCAATACGTTAATAAAAACACGTTAAAAATATTGCTTTATTATTAAATAAATGAGTTATAACTTCAAAGATAAAGTGGTTAAAAATGCCAAAAATAGAGATTTACATAAAACAGAAATTTCAGATTTATTTTACTTTATTTACTTATATAAAAAAAGAGATGCATTATATTTAAACTTATTTGTAATCCCAAAAGTATTTATTTACTCAAAAAAGGAAATAATAGTTTTCACTTATTATCGTATTAGATAATGAAAAATAAAATGGGTATTAAATATCCAAACGATTCATCGTTCCAATATATTCAATTATCTTAATATCTTTCATTTTGGAACTACAATTTTGGCTTCGTCATTATGAACTGTCGTCAAAAGATAAGACTAGCAATTTAAGCGGTGTATCTCTTTTCTCTACTACAGGAGCTAGACTTGCACCAAGGCAACATTCTCAGTTAGTAAAATTGTAGTTAGTAATTATTTTGAGGTTATAATAATAACATGCTAACATGCAAGTTTTCCTAATTAAGGTCAAACTAATCAATTATTATTATTTAATATCGCATGATAAGCATTATTTAGTCGCACGAATGATATTTAAAATAAAACAACTAAAAATACACTTTGGAATAATTTTTCTTACCTTCTAAACTTCTTTTCATTTGCCAAAAAGCCACTGTGTTAAAATTTATTTGCTGAACAGTACAGAACAAACCTAGAATAATAAACATAAGTATCAAGACAAGGAAATAAGAAAAAAATAATGGATGTAAATGTAAGGAAACATTTTAAAAACCAATGAATTAAAGTGAAAAAATAAATGTAGTTATGCAAAATGCAACAACTGGAGCATAAGTAAAAAGCATGGCACGTATATTGTAAATTTATCTTCACAAGAATAAATGATTACTGTAGTGTATAAGTGCTTACAATCTCAGTTTAAAAAAACAGTTGATATATGAGAGACCCAGTGACACATATATAAGTGAATGTTGGAAACAACAACATTAATGCGGTGTCAAATGCTAACAAAAAGCTAACCAAAAAGATTTTTTAAAGTGTTTAGGAATAATCATCGTTTATCAAATATTTTAATTACACAAAATTATTTAATGCAATTTCACATCTGTATAGCAGAAATTATTCTTTTACAATACACCTTTACTACAAAATAATATAGAAATAAAGCCATTGATGCTTAAAATAAACTTTTATTAGAACAACTTAAAATATCGAAAAATTATTTCAGTGAAAGAGTACTTAACTATTATTGCTGGAAATTTTTGCATCAGTAGTAAAATTACACATAAAATGTTCTGTAAAAGTGATAAATGAATACAAAATACAAATGCTGAATAATTAAGCAAATAAATGCATAAATGTTTAAAAGTGCGTAATTAAATAATAGTAACTATATACACCATACACCTTTATTACAAAATAATAAAGAAATACAACCTTTGATGCTTAAAATAACCGTTTAATAGAACAACTTAAAATATCTAAAACTTATTTCCGTGTAAAAGTACTAAACTATCATTGCTGATAAACTTTGTATCAGTAGTAAAACTGCACATAAAATATTCTTCAAAAGTTACAAATGAATACAAAATATAAATGATGAATAATTAATCAAATAAATGCACTAACGTTTAAAAGTGCGTAATTGAATAATAGTAACTATATACATGTATATAGAATGTATACATACTATATACATCATATTAATATAATGTTAAATCTAATTCCACTTGATCTAAGATATCAAGTCAATTCATCAGTCAATGATGCTGTGCTGCTGGTAGCAACCTGACTTAACTCCATTATACAAAGTTACTTTGCCTTTTTGGAGCGCTTTTATTTCAAAGTAATTTACCTTCATGTTTCACTTAGATGACAATCTTTAACATTCAAAACGACTGCAAGAAACAATTAGTAGCTAAACAGTACAAAGGTTTATTAGTTTTATAAGAATGCTAGTTAATAGTATAGATACAGAAAGATCTGGTAATGGCCTCCAAGTTCCTCAACCATGGTATGTCTTAGACACAAGGACACTGGTGGGCTAAAACACAGAGTAGAATCTTATGCCTTTGGCGTTCCTAATTTTACTTCTAATTGACTCAATTGGATTTAGTTTACCATTTATGGAAAGTAAATCTTTAATAACAAGAGTTGACAGACGAGTTCTGAATAAATAATTAGATACTTCAAGAATTTTAATTAATCCAGTTTTGTTTCGTCAATTACATAAACATTTTTTGTATCAGAGATGTTGCTAAACAGGAAGCTGCATGGGTAACAGCCATCACGATTTTAAGTAAAAAAAATAGCATAATGGTTTTTTCATTAGGATTCATTCAAATCGAAAACATTTCAATTCCATAAAACATTCCAATCGAAAAATAATCCGACGGTTTTAACCGTTGATGTTACTTTAAGATGCTCGCATACTTCTGAAAATTGATTATTTCCAGAAGTTTGTGTACATGTTGAAGCACAGTATAGATAACTGGGATTAAACATTGTTTCCCAATATAACTGTCAAGACAACGGTGGCTTTAAAGGAGTTTTGGCTTTGAGGTCATATGTTTGAAACTCATTTTATTGAAGATCTGATGAGTATGCATGATTTCTGTACTTAAATATAATATCACGATAGCATAATGTGATATTCTACTAAACGAAGTGCCGATGAGATATCATGATTCAAAATTTTGATACATGTTCTTCAATAGTCCTGGTACAGCTTTTAAAGAACATACTTATTCTGCAGATCGATCAATTCATCAATAAGCATTCATCATTTCTATTATATTGAAACTCAAATAACTTTTTTCTTCCTGCAAATTAAGAAAAATATAAAATTTAAACAGACTAATTATACAATTACTCTTTTGAAACCAAAAAATAATTTCACATTTTAGATTGCATTAACACTAATGTTAGGTAAATACTATTTAACAGGTTCTTAGTTATCTCAGTCTCTCTGCAGAATAATTAGATAACAGCATTGTTCTTGAATTAAATTTAGCATTTCGATACTAACAAAAGAGACAGAACAATTTAAATCAGTTTAATTTTTCATATTTTAAGAATAAGATGTAGCTTTTGTTGGTTTTTCTCTTGTTACTTGCTTTGAGTCGAATAGATCGTCATCAGCAGTAACCAACAAAAAGAAGAATATGTGCTATATATCTGAGAAAGAATACACAAAGGAAAATGAATGAGCATGATATGCCTTTCAGTGAGGATGACTTATGTGTAGTCTGAAGGTCTTGATCCTGTGGTGGCGCGTTTTCAAGACAAGCATGTATAAATTTGTTTATCGCAATAAATAGCATTCAGAGTGTGTTTTGTGATAACTTTACGATTTATTACAATACTATCACGCAACTACTTCATTTTCAAAAGCAAATTGCTAGTCATGTTACATTGTTCTGTGTGCTTTTTGAGCTGTTTCTAGTCAAGCAGTGGAATAAAACATTTTGTAAATCTGCACTTTAGATGCAGTTAGCATTAATGTTAACACTGAATCAGACCTCCATCTTCTTGGAGAAATTCTTTACGAAAATGGCCTTAAATTTTTCCTGCACTAGTGTAAAAATTATAAAATCTTTTTTGCTTTAATAACGAAAACATTTCTAGTGTCGCCATGTGCATTGTACCATGAAGTGTGCATTGCTATTATAATGAGATACTATTGTTACAAATCTGATACTATTGTTACAAATATTTTCAATAAACTCCGGACAGAGGTTACTTTGCTATGGTTTGATTCCATAATCTACTTGTATAGCTAATATTACGAAAATGAGCTCGTAAAATTTTTATTAATATATCTAAAATAGCAATCATGTATAATGTTATATTTAAATTCGGAAGATGAAAAATGATGTAGCTTCTTAATAAAGCTAGTTTAGAAAAAATTATTTGAAAAACATTAAATGATTTGGAAATTTGTTTTTTAGACCATCATCGAGATAAAAATAGTATCATAACTTCAATCCTCTGTTGTTGTTTCTAATGGCACTTGCCTATGGACAAGCTCGCTGCTGGACCCAGCAGCAGATTTAAGCCGAATGAAGCGTCTCTTGTTTCAAGTAGCGCCAACTAGGGCCAAGAGTACGACTTTTGCTACACACTCATCACATTCGCTTGCACAACCCCTTTTTACAGGGGGGCACATTCACTCATCTCACAGATAGCACACAGAATAACAACCATGCCCGAACCAGGACTCGAACCCGGGACCTCCTGAACACGAGGCAGACGCGCTACCTCTGTGCCAGCAAGCCGGCTTCAATCCTCTTAAATATATGAGTTTTAAAATCTTTAAAATGGGTGACTTAAGTTTCAATAGCATAAATATGGTTACAAAATTAGTTTTAGAGACAGTGCTATGTTATTACAGTTAAATAATAAGCGATTGCTCTTAGTAACAACAATTAGTTGTAGCAATTATAAATATATTAGCACTTGTGTTGTTTTAAAATAATTAGCAAAATGTATTAAATTCTCATAGATGAAACTTTTCTCTTTTGGCATAAAACGACTAACAATAACATTACAATGTCATATCGATATCGCACGGCATTCGAAAAATCGAACATCTCGGAGATATCATACAATATATCGGGCGAACAGAGATTTGACGATAATCTATCATAAGCTTTTTTGTTGCAGCACGAAAATTACTTATACTGGATCCAAAACAGTTCCCTAAACTTAATGTTAAATCAATGGGATCATTTACTTGTACAAGAGTAATAATCCAGAAAGCAGGACCCATTAGAAGTCCTCTAAAATGGATAGAAATCAAGCCCAAAAAAAGAAGACTAAAAATGTTAAATATTGCTCATAAAAAGAGCAAAAACTAAATTGTGTGGTTTTGTACCACATGCGACGAAGTAATGGAAGAAACAAAAATGATACACTGCATAAATTGCTACATAATGTGTTTACAAGTTTGAATTCGTACATTGTGAAAGGATATAAATTTTAGAATCAATAATCACTTGAGATTTAATTGTGCTTAATGAAATTAATGGCTTGCATGAGGAAACTAGTTTCCTTAATTTCACCAATGGAATAATTTTTGATACTGATATTACGTCCTTCAAATGTTTCTCAAGAAGTCAATTGTAATGCTTTGGCTTCAGGTAAATAACAAAAAAATCTAACTACTTTCTTTTTTTTTAAATTAACATTTACTTACTTATCACTTTCATCCAAAAATATTGAACTGATTCGAATCCCACAACTTTTCCGTAATTGCAATAAATAAATAATAAAAATTAAAAGGGTCACACTTTTGAAGGCAAACATTTGCCATGGATGAATCACCGGAATTGTATTTCTCATGAATTTGGAATACTGATACATACATGAAAACAACTATTAGCCATGTAAGCAAGATAAAAATTATAAGAATTTTTAAATAATATTCTCTATTTGACGTCAATTACTAATTGCATTTGCAGTTAATTTAAAGAATTCTATAAAAGCAGTTACCGGTACAGGCATCAATATGGCAACTACGTATGTCATATTTACGTATACAACCTAACGTAGCGTAAGTGCAGTAAATCTATAACTATGTATGGTGACGCCAATACTCATACGGCTCAGGCATAATTTATTAGTAAATTTATTGAGATGTGTATTGATTTGTTTTGTTAAAATTTTGTTAAAATTAACAGCATAAGAGCCAGCTAAGGCTGTGCAACACCAAACAAAAAATTTAACACATGTATTAAATTCATTTATATTTACAAAATCTTGACTCATTTATATTTACAAAACCTTGCCATCACTCATACGACGCACTCATCATTTATTAGTAAATTAAATGATACGTGCATAGTTTTATACGAAGTTCCAAATTTAGATTGCTTTAATAAATTGATTTGTTGTTTCAAAATTAACGACGTAAGATCCAGCTAAGGCTGCGCAACAGGAAACTTAAAAAAAGAATCTTAAATCATGTATTAAATTCATGTACACGCACAAAACCTTGATTGACGGAGCATAAAAAAACATTCACTGTCAAATATGGGAGTATTGATGTTAATAATTCATTCAAAACCAGTAAAAAGTTTCACATATTTTCTCATAAATATAAAGACCCTACCAAAAGATATATAAAAAGATTATAACAAGTTACAATAAATTATATGGAATTAAATTGTAATAATTGCTAAAGAATCAATTAAAGTATTATTTATCATACAATGTTTGCATAAATATGAATTTGTTGAGTATTTAATTGCAATGATTGCATAAATATGAATCTATAAAATAATCAATTACAATGATTGCCCAAGTTCTGAATTTTGTATTTACCCACGTTTTTTCCTTCTGTTAAAAGTATCAATTGAAATATTACTACCATGTAATGATAGTATAAATAACACATTTTATTTCAATCAATACATTTTCTTCATACAAGGTCTTTTTAATTGATTTGTTTTCAAGGGAAAAATCAAGCGGAAATCGAAGTTTCAACCATTTATGAGTTTCAAGAATTTTGAATCGATTTATTTAATGAATCACTCTAATAAGGATCTAAGATTTTATGATTATATAGAATAATAACATAAAAAAGAACAAATAATTTTCTGAAATAGCCACTGATTTTTATGTTGATTAGTTTTTTCATAGATCAATTGTCACTCAGAAGCTCAGAGACGGTAAAGAAAATGAGCAATATCCAAAATTTATTAATAAACAGTTTAATTAAAAAGAGCCTCCTTCTCTGATAATAATTAAAATTTCTGGAAAGAAAACTTGTGGACAAAAGAAGAACCCAAAACTATCCATGTTCAATCTTTCGATTTTCAGTAACAAAATCAAATAAATAATTAACGATGTTTTATATAAATTTTCATGTAATATATAAAAAAGAAATTAAAAAGACATTTCTGACCTTTTGCAATCATTTTATCCACCATGGGCAAGTTTGCATGTTTCCAGTGAAAAATATTCTATCATTTAAAAATAAAGTAAAAGTGATTTGAACAAAACCATGGTTGATTGACTCCTGCAAATACGAATTCGTGGGTGATCTTGTTTTCTGTCATCTGAATTGCTGTTCGGTCTATTTATTAGCTCCAAGCATTTCAGCCAGGACGATCCTTCCTTATTTGCACTTTCACTTGAGAAACAGAGATGAAGCGATTCAGCCACGCCTTATCTATCCAGGATTTGGTTGTTCCCACTCACATCCAGATATACACTCCTTTACACCTCTTGACTTTTGAATGGGAAACCGGACTTTTGGAGTCAAATCCTGTTTCAAATTGAATCATTGGATGTCGGATTAATCCTAAAATCTCTCGAATTTGATTGGTTTAGAAAGTAAGTAAGCAAAATGAAAAATAAATTCTTCCAATGGGTGAAGCAAGTGAAAAATGACTATCTTCTATGCACTGTAGATATAAATTGCATTTGTTGTTAATAAAAACTATTAGAAGGCGAGTCATTTCAATGTTGTAAAAGATGATAACCTTCATAATCCATTTATAAACATCCCTTAATTTTTTTTATTCTTCAGGAGAAACAGAAATCTGTATATACTAATACATGCGGTTATTATATCAAAATGCCGTAAGTGAAAATCCAGCACCAGTAAAACATAAAAAATTTTGTTGTAACAGCTGGAACCATTGTCTAATGTAAAGATGAATATTTGGGCACAATATTTGAGATGAATATTTGGATTAATATACAAATTGTTGGATGTAAGATTAATCCTAGCCCCTTTCGTTTCATTTTCAATTTGATTGTCTTTGGAAAATAATTACGAAAATGGAAAACAAATTCCTCCAATGGAGGAAGTTAGTACAAAATGACTTGTCTTCGGCCCACTGTAGAAATCATTGCATTTGCTGTTAATAAAAACTATAGAAGGTGAGTGATTTCGACGATGGAAAAGATGAAAATGATTGGAATAATCCTAGAAGCATCCCTTAAAATTTCTTTGTTGTTCTTCAGGAGAAAAATAATTCTTTATATATAAAAATATCATTGCTATTATATCAAAATGTCATAAGTGAAAATCTTGTACCAGGAAAACATACAAAATTTTGATGTAACAGCTGGAACCATTGTCTAATGAAAAGATGAATATTTGGACGCAAATCCTGTTTTATACAAATTGTTGGACTTTGGATTAATATTAATATGACTCGTTTCTTTTTCTTTTTAGTTTGTAAATGGAAATAAGTCGGCAAAATGGAAATTTTTTTCTCCTAATGGCGGCCTCCAGTTCGAAATGACTTATACTTTGTCGCATTGTAGATATACATTGCATTTGCTATTAATAAAAACTATTAGAAGTTGAGTGATTTCAATGATGGAATAAGATGAAAACTATTGGAATCGACTTAGAAACATCCTTTAAAATTTCTTTATTATTTTTCAGGATAAACATAAATAGGTATGTACAAAAATATCGTTATTATTATATTAAAATGTCGTAAGTGAAAATCCATGATCAGCAAAACATACATTTTGGTATAACCACTGGAACCATTAGCTAAATATGGTACTTCTTGACAACATACAACAAATATATGTTGCATACAACAGTCATAGATAATCTCTACACTTGTTTTGTACCAATAAAATTTTTTGGTAAACTCGGCTTGCAGCATTTACCGGATATAGCAGTCATGATGTATAAAAACGAATATTTTCAGTGCTTTCAATGGAAACAACATCATTATATAATTCATTGACTGCAATTAGTTCTTATATTAAATAGTTTGGACAACATCATTATATAATTCATTGGCTACAATTAGTCCTTATATTAAATAGTTTGGAAAAAAATGCATGTCGGGCTTAAAAGTTTTCATGTTTAGAAAAAGCGATGGGGGGGACAACACATCACGCATCTCCTGTCTAAAAAGGCAAGACATGAATTACGACTGACAAATTCTCGAATAAAAAATATAAAATTTACAATTTGAAATTTTTAAAAAAATATTTAAGGATGAGGTAAAATAGCAGTAAAAAAATACTAAGAAATGACATCAATATCGCAACCATTTTTGTGGAACTTTCGAGATATTCCAAAATTGGTGAATGCACCGCTGACGATTTACCAATTGAAATACAATGATAAGACAAACTTCATGAATCAGAACTTATCTAACCACTTATATAAGCAGCATTTTACATTCTACGGATTTAACCTTACATTTACGATTATTTCATATTCCGAATAAATTCCTGAATACAAATTAATATCTGAATATTTAAATGAACTGTGGAGATAACTCATCGCAAAAAATAACTTCATGGACAAGGCGAACATTCACTCCTTTGGGAGAGCGATAGCAGGATCTGAGAGTTCATTTACAAACATGAATACACACCTTGAAAAGCCAGTGTCGCCCACAGTCTATTTTCAAATGCGTTTCATTCCATTCAGTTCGAGATGAAATGAATCAGAAGGCGAGTTCAAGGTCAACGGCAGGGCGGTTCTTCCGCACTTAACATATTAGGACTAAACATTGGCATCACTTTTAAGGATTCAGTGAAAGGATTAAAGACCTTTACAGGATGTAATTCATACAATTCAAGGCCATTACTAGAAACCTGGGGGTCTTAGGTAACAAATAATAAAGGAATCCTCATCTTTAACGTTTCCCCAAACTTAACTTTTTTCTAATTTCTAGCCTTTTTGGGCAACCAGATTGTACGACAAAAAAAGACTTTTAGGCTTTTAAACGATTAATATGGAATGTTTTTTTTTAATGTCACATTATGATTTGATTTGACACTAAGACATGAATGTAACTTTGTCACTCTGTTAGAAATTACTGTTACTGCAAATTAAAAATACTATGAAGGGAAAATTCATTTAAGAGTTAATGTCTGAAGAATTATTTTTAAATCTTAATTTTAATATTTGAAAATTTACATGTCTGAACATTTTGATAGAAGGGTTTCAATTTAACTGTAACGTTAAAAATATTATTATAGACTGTGCGTTAAATTAAGCTTAGAAGTACTTTTTAAAAATAAGAGGAAAATTTTGCAGAATTGAAATTGGTAGCATTAAAAAGGTAATGTTTTTAGTTTTAAAATAATAAAAAAAAACAATTTTTGTGAAATTAAATATTTGGAAGACAGGAACATCCATTATCATTTATATATATGTCCATTATCATTTATATATATGCATCGATCACTCATCTACCAACCAAGTAGATTTTAGCGCTCGATTACCTTTTCTGTTTGATGCCGCTTTCTTCATTTCTTTTACATCTTGTTTGCTTCGACTGATTGTTTTTGGAGAAACGGCGAGCTTCCCCGATAATATTGAGCAATTCTATTAATTAGCGAACCGTTGAATTAAGTGCAGCTGGAAAAACGTTCAATGAAGCAGTCAGAAACTTTCGCATAGAGACTTGTTTACATTTGATTGATGCCATTCTGTAATAATTAATGAGAGCGATTTTTGTCCCATGCGTATTAGCGTTTTATGTCTATGGATCATTAGATATTTTCTTGATAATTAAAGTAGATCTGTGAGCTTAAATCGAATGAAAAAAATTCAATAAGATTCTTTCATGCGCCATTGTATGTTAGTTTTGATTCCAGTTCAAGCCTATTAAATTGAAAAGAAAATGATATATGAAACTTTTACGTCAAACTGAACATAATAAAGGAAATATATGAGTTAAAAAAGTGGTAACATTTTATTAGAAATTTTATTTTCAGCATATTTTTAACAAATATTTAATCCAGTAAACTTGAGGCACTGCCCTGGTGTAATTACGACTTTTAAATAATACTTAAACTTCATTTCATTATGTCAATCAGTTTATTTTCAATTTTCCATTCCTTCAGTTATACATTCGAAATCAATTGAAAATCATTTAAATAATCTATAAAAATCATTAAAAAACAGTCATTCAGTGGTAGTTACTTTAATTAGTAATTCAAGATGACTCTACGGCAAAGTTACAGTGTGAATCCCTATAACCAATTAAATAATTTTCCATATTTACTAATTTACAAGCTTTAGTAGAATTCACCTTTATACGAAATTTAATTAAAGCAATTTTTTCTCCGTTTTAAATACTCCCATTATTGCCAAATAATAATCAACCGAAAATTTAAAGGGAAAATTTTTTACTGGTGTCTGTTTTAACTATAATCAAAATAACAGCTCGACGAAATTGCAATGTGTGCAGAGCCTGACTAAAGTAGGGGCATACGGGGCAGTTACCCCGGTTCTCCACATCATAGGGGGCCCCAAAATTGAATGGAAAGTTCATTTTACGTTTTCTTCTTCTTCAATAATGAAGTTTGTTTCTTCATTACTAAAATAGAAAAGTACAGAGGTGCCCCCAAAACGTTTTTTCCTTGGGCCCCAATTAGGCAAAGTGGGGTCCTGAATGTGTGTTCTACACCACATTAAATATCCATAAATATGATTCTAAAGCATTTAGAGATAACTTATAAGTTCTAGAAGATATATAAGCAAAATGGAATATATGTACTTGAACTGTTAAGCAAATTGAAAATACTTATTTTTATAGAATTCTATGAATAGAGGTGTAGAAACACGCATCATGTCATTTATCTGTCATTTCTAGTGAATTCAAGTGACTTTCATATCCACTTCTTCTTCTTCTTCAATTATATTAATTTGATCAGTCACCATTTAAAAAGAAAGGTTTTTAATTCTTACTAATTCTGTGTAGAAATGTTTCAATAATAATTTTCATTTATTTCATTAGTTTTCAGTCCGAAAAATAATAAGAGATCGCAAATAAAACTGAAAATTATACGAATCATACCGATAGAGTAGTAGCTTCAATTGAATGAAAAGTCGTTGCAATATTTCTCCGTTACATCCATTTTATTACATAACTGCATTGCTCGAAGATATATTTGCCAATCCTTAACAAAAAGAAATCCAGGAATCCGATTACTTTACAGGGGATTACACATAAAAGTCAAAAAGTAACGAGGTTTCTAATATAAAGTAACGAAGCATCTAGCATAAAGTAACGTGATATTTAATATAAAGTAACGAGGTATCTAATATACATGCATCCCTTTTCCTTTTACAGATAGTGTAAGATTATACATTATAAATATATACTTAAATAAGTAGAATTTATATAGAATTTCATATAAATGTTAAGAAATAGAATTTCAAATAGATTTAAATAAGCAAAATTGTATATAGAATTCTTTTTAGACTTTATTAATCAGAATACGATATTAATTATTGCAGAACATCAGCTTGAAATCCTCATTATTACTATAAAGATTATAATACATAAATTTTGTTAAAATCAGATTGATCTATGATTTCCACATTTAAAAGGCAGAAATCTATCTGTTTACTTAATCCGATGCATAAAATTATGTCTGATGTATGACGAATTAGCTAATGATTTCTTAGAAGTAAACAATATATTATTTAAAGATATTTTATCGCATAATTTGGCAAAATAATTATTTTTTATATCAGGATTTAAAAAAAGTCAAAGGCCGAAATCGTTTATTACAAAACACGTACTAAATTCGTTTATTACAAAAGCGAAACCAATGATTAGATAGAAAATGAACCACACTATTGTGATAAAAAAAGATGACTGGTCTCACAGAGACACGTGTTTGTGAGATTAAAACATTTTAAATCGAAATTAAGGCCTCAAAATACCTTCGAGTGATGTTGTTATTCTAAGAGCAAGATTCCTTCCTTGTTCCATAATTACAATTAAAAATTACGCGACATGTTTTCATTAGCTCTTGTATAGCATCAGAATGGAATTCTAATTTAAGAAATTAATTATAATTAGGTTTTATTAATACTCATTTGTTTTTGAGGCCAAAGATATCAATTAATGATTGGGAGATTTTTTAAAAGAAACCTAATTTTTCTGTCACATCATTTTAATGGCTGTGCTTTGCAAGTTCCGTTTCCACAGCTTAAGTTGATAATATAACAAAATATTTCTATAAAGTTTAAAGTAATATCAATATGGAAAAGAAAGGCGTAAAAATGTAATATGCACATACTTATTAAGATTTTATGGCCCATCATTGGATTGAAATTCAAGAAAATAAACTTATATTAACACTTGCTTATAAATATTCAACAAGTGGTTCTAACACAAGATAGCCAAAAGTATATCATCTGGATTGGATTGAATTGTTAGTGTTAATGATACAAGAGCCAAAAAAGGCTATATTGCGTCGAACATATGGTCAATAAAAAAACTAAAATTGCATAAAAATTTCAAAGAGCGTGTAATAAGACAAAAGTCATATCATCTGGCAGAACAGGAATTGTTATTACTATTTACATATTTGAAAACCAAGTAAAATATCATAAAAATAAGTAAAAAATAACAGAAAAATTTCCCTTCATGAAAACGACAGCATTAACTTTATCAATCTGTCTATATTTCAATAAAGCAGATATACTGGGAAAAAGAACCATGAAAAACTTTTCCCTTGAAATGGCCTAGCTAGTTGGAAAAATTAAAGAAATCATGGTCTAATTCTTAAATAATAAAACGTACTCTTACGAATAAATAACAGCAAATGGATATTTTCCATGATATATTGATTAAGCTCTCTGTATAAAGCATTCATATATGTTAAAAATGTCAAAAGATAAATGTAGTATTAAGTGGTTAATTACAGCTATGCATTCTGCAATTTTTGAAAATTTTATATTTTTTTCAACAAAGCTGAAACGCAATAAAATTTAGAAATCAACAATTAGTAAATCATCAATCGTATTTAATTGCTTTGCTCAATCTTCGGTTATTAAAAAAATACTATTTTATGCAAATCGAAGGATAAATTGCATCACAGTTGAAATAAAAATAACATTGAGGTTTAATAAATATGGTTGATAAGTTTATCCAACGCCGCCAGAAATGATTCCTTTATAATATAATATAGTTATTTCAAATGGTATTGAATAAATCATTAATATTAATAAACATTTTGAATTTTATGAGGCTGCAATTACAAAATGTAAAAAAGCAGTAGTATCTAGGAATGGAATTCTTAAAATTAATTCAGAATGAAAATACAAGACCTCATTTCTGTTTCTTGACGCAAAATTTTTCTTCGTTTAGTGATGGGATTAATGTCTCAGTATCAGAAAGCATTGAAACTTTGTAATACCACAACTTTATTTTTGGAGTTTTCTCCCCTTAATCTATTAGGAATAATGCATTTTCACGAATGTTTTTATATTTTCTCGAATGTTCTTCGTAGCTCGGTTGCATAATTTTAGAGCAGTTTCGTGGCTGAAGACAGAGAGACACTTCGAATTTTTAACTTCCTTTTATTCCATCCCAAGAGGAATGATGTATGTACAAAAGGCGCAGACAGACTGGCGTCGATTTACAAACAATACAAGAGCAAAAAAAGAGAGTGAAATATCTATCCCCATGTTTATATACTGTGAGAATCTGATTTCTTTACACGTGTCGATTTACGTGAGGAAATTATTGAGATCTTTTAAAATAATGTGTTTAGATCCATAAATTTTGATCCCTTCACTCGGTGTGGGAATTGTCTATTTCAGCAATTTTACAGAGCTTCTGTACCTTTAACTAAACATAAAAGGCGGAATTATATCAGAAAATAAGAAAACATTTTCGGATGAAGTTAGTATGGACTAAATAAAGATAAAAAATAAGAAATTAATTGAGGTTTAGAGATGTCATGTATGTGTGTGTGTGTGCATGCGTGTGCGTGTGAGTGTGCGTGGGTGCTTAAATAAAACATTGATTATAACTAGCATTATACATATATCATATATGTATATAAAATTTGGTAAAATGTTTCTTTGATAGTCTTGAAAGAATTCACTGAAAAAAAATAGCCACGAATCAAATTATTTTGGTCTATAGTAAATAAGATGAAATATAAATTTGGATTTTGGTGTTACTGTTAGGTGTTCTGCACGTTGCCTATTGGAAATAAATACGGCGAAGCTTCACCGTTAAGAATATGAAGCAAAAAGTGGACGAAAAAGCTAGTTGATGTTGTTTTAGCATTTCATAAAGGATATTTCTTGTTTTCTGGAGTGACATTGGATCCGAAATGAAAGAATTACTTGGACAGGAATTTAAAGCAGTTAACAGTTATTACATATCGACAGATATGTGAAAACCGCGTAAATGAGAAGTTAAAGTATTTTTAAGTTTGAGTTGAAGTTGGTAGGAAATATTTTTATGAACGCAGTCAAAATGAAATGATATATATACTATTTTAATATTTTTATTACTTAATTATCGGCTAATCGATTAATTTAATTGAGCTTTGAGTGCATAAAAAATGCATCATCTGGAAGTGAATTTTGAAAGCAAGTAATTTCACAATTCCAAAGGAATTCAAAAGAAAAAAAAGATAAAAAAACATGTAAAAATATGAGAATTTATTACAGACTTACATAAAGAGACATTATCAATGTAATTAAATCTGCAATCAATTTTCAGACAGATTAAGAATAGATTAATCAAGCAAAATGAACTTGGTGAAATCAACGTAATCAATCATAAGACTGAGGGTTTAAACAAATATAGTGTAAAGAAAGATCTCTTCAAGATTTCACACTTGAAATATCAAAAATATTAGGCAAATAAACTATAAATATATTCTCAAAATTGTACGCATATTGTTTTATTGAGTGCAATATTTAAAACAGTTGAAATATTAAAATCAGCAGTATTATGTTTATTACCTCAATATTAGCTTATTACTTTTTTGTTTACCAATAGATTTTAGTAATTTTGCACATTTTCCTCATATCTACATTTTAAAAACATAAAAGTTATTATTTCGAGAATGATTGCTATGCTCTGAAAATGGAAAACTACTTAAGAACTTTTTAGCAAGTATTCTTTTATAATTAAATACATATTTTTGGAACCATTTTCATTTTCTCATATTTGCTGTTTTACATGGTTTTACGCAAGTTTAGAAACGTAAAAACATCGTTTCGGACCATTTTTAGTTAAAAACTTTACTCACAGTTACGAAATTTTGTGATAAAGTCGAGATGTTCTCTTAACGAAGAACAAGAAATAAATTAAACCATTTTTTCACGGTGTAGATACTATGTTACAATGTCCAAAACGGAAAGTTAAAAGAAAAGCTTTAAGTAATTTACTTTTTAACCACCTTTATCAGTAATCTGCAACAATGTTACGGTAAGACACCATCACGATGGCGTCAATTCATGTAGCGTTATATTCAGATTGTAACGAAAGTCATCTTGTCATTTAAGCATATACTCCTCTATGCTTTATTACGGCACATTTTTTTCATTTCTAAAAATGAGAAATTCCTTCCAAAATCTAGCTGGGTAGATGTAAAATTTAGCTTCCGCACATTTGGCGTGGATCACATGAGTATCAATTGACTACACTCTAAGTAAGAGTCAAGTAAAATAAATGGCTCTAAAATGCAGCAATCTGTAATAAATTAAACAAGAAAAAAATAACTCCCCACCAGTGACCGAAATAAAAACGAAAAGGCCAAAGTTTACCTGAGATCATCTATCTCCACAAGCAAGTAGAAAGATGGGAAAGGCAACCTTTAGTAGCGAAAGCAAGTTACGTTCGGAATTAGTCAGTTTCCTTCCTTGTTCGTAGAGTCAGGAAAGTGATTGCCAGATTTCAACGTTACACAATAAAGACATTAATTTTGATTTTGTTACATCACAAGATGAAGGAGAAAGAGCGAAAGGAAATAATGGATTTGATCGAAATAATCCCTTTTACACGTTTTTAACTTGGCTCTTTTACATTCCCGGATTACCTGATTTCTGAAATTTTGTAAAACTGTATAATCTCGATCAGAAAACACTACTTAAGCATTCTCATAGCTTAATTCTCAGTTAATTGAATAGTTTAATTATATTTTGATCGCATAAAAAAAGGCGGCGAATGAAATTTCTTTTAAAAAAAAAACTCATTGCACGATTATACGAATTTTAAAAAACTGGTTTTATGATGACAAATTTTTTTAAAAAAAATTAATTACACGAATACATGAATTTTTTAAAAAACTGGTTTTATGATTACGAATTTTTTTTTAAAAAAATTGATTACTCGAATACATGAATTTTTAAAAAAAATAATTTCACGATTGCTAAAAATTTAACATATGGATGCATATAAATGATTAAAAAAATTAAGATACATATAAAAGACCAAAAAGTGGAAAGCAGTAAAACTAAAAGTTTTAAAAGGCCACTTTTATTTGAAATCTTTAAAAAAATTAAGCATTTTCTTTTTTTTATTTAGAGGTCGTGGCAAAAATCATAACAGCGCGGAAGAATGAAAAGAATACTCTATGAAAATAATGATTGTAGTAAAAAAATTCTAGGTAAATCATTAAGAATTAAAATAATTTATTAATGGAATTAAAATTACCATTCTGCTTACAAAAAAATAATAATAATATCTAAAGTGTTTAAAATTTTTGTTTTAACCTTTAAAACTTTGATTAAAAAATATTTTTTATCGTTTCCATTACCTTAATAAAATAACTTTTTATATTTCTTTTATTTATGAAACAAGACGGTTTATCAAAATCTTGGTATTGTCCAAATTTAACGTCTTTATCATTCTTTATCTTAAACTCTTACAGCGGCTTATGATTCATTATAAGGTTCAACAATGTTAAAAATAAAAGAAATGGAAAATTAATAAACGATTTTTAGTTTTAATTACTGAAAATACCCCCCCCCTCCCCCAGAGAAAAAAAAGGGGGGATGTGATTTTAAAGTAATGTCCTTTGTAAGTAAAAGAACGCAAAAGTAATATTTAAAAGAATCATTTTCCAAAACTAGTCATCATTTCCGAATCATTTTTCGAAAGGTGCATCTAGTTTATACTCATAAAGAACCAGCAGATATATATACTAAAAAAGAATGGCATCATTTTTGGATGGTTATAGATATTTGGAAAAATAGCTTTTATCCTTTCCAAATCATTATACGAAAAGTGCATCTAGTTTATATCTCATAAAGACTCATCATATATATATATATATATATATATATATATATATATATACACGAAAAAAAAGCATAACATTATTTTTTGACGGTTATAAATATTTGGAAAAATAGTTATTTCGGTAAAATTATATTATCGATGAAATTAAAATGAAGTGATTAAATGACTAAACAAAAATAATAAATGAAAATTTGCTAATATATTTTAGGGTCGAGATTCTGAAACCAGTGTTTCTCTAATCATATCAAATCTTGAATTAAAGATATTGTTAGTTTATTATAAATTACAACCAAAAAGGTAGATTACAAGAAATTTTATTAAGTATATTTAATTAAAAAATGGATATGCGTAAGGAGTTTGAATGTTTCTGGTTCTTGAACTGATTTTACTTATGGATAACTATGGTGTATATGGTATCATTTACGATGCATAGATAAATTCCTTCGCGTTGGTAAGATATGGAAATTTGATAAGTGTTCTCAGGTAAATTTTTTCATCTTCCAGTTATGATTAAAATCTCCGAAATCTATCTCTAGCAATTCTTAAATAATTCTAGAACGAAACGTCAAACTATCAAATCAAAATGAGCGTTGCATACATTCAATATATTTAAAATATGAGTTCATATATTTTAGAAAATATCTGTTTTCCAATCAAGCGTGTAGAAAGTTATGCTAGTTTCCCTGAAAGAAAAACAAAAATTAAAAAAAAATATTTAAAATATTAATCCATTTGAATTGGTTCAATGAAGGAAATCATTTTTCAAATTTAAATAGAATGAAATGGTAACCTTTTCCAAATTTTATTTGTAATATTTATTTTCAATTGAATGAAATTATTTATTTTCTAATATGATACAATTTGTCACCACACTTTCAAGTTTGATTTACATGAATTATTATGACTTACATTACATTTCTAATATTTATTTTCAATTGAATGAACTTATATGACTGACATTATATTTCTAATATTTATTTTCAATTGAATGAAATGATTCTTTTCGAATATTATATAATTTGCAACCACACTATCAAGTTTGACTTACATTACAGATCTAGTATTTATTTTCAATTGAATGAACTTATATGCCTTACATTACGTTTCTAATATTTATTTTCAATTACATGAAATGATTTATTTTTCAGTATTATACAATTTATTACCACACTTTCAAGTTTGACTTACATAACTATTCGAACTTCAATGCAATAATTTATTACGGATTGAAAAAAATACATACAACTGTCAGAAGTAAAAAACGGCGTTCTGTTGTTATGAAATGTTTTGCAGTAAACATGAGTAAACGCCCTAAATATAATTATCCATTGTTACAAGCATCGCAATTAGATTTGAGGAAAATAACAGAGCTTCAGTAACTTAACCGGGAATATTTCCTAACTAAAAACGTTTCTACAAATTTCAAATCTCCAACAATAGTTAACTATATAAAAGCATCATTTTAAAAGGGACTGATTTAAAGAGTTTGGCCTTCACTATAATTTTATTTTACTGACCTAATATTCACTTTAAAAATAAAATTTTGCTACCTTAAATTCTTGTCAGTTTGGAAACAATGCCTTATTTACGTATCATAGCTTGTTCAACCGCATAAAATGATGCGATATTCAGTTCGTTAATAAAAGTTTTGAAAAATGCAGATAGCCTACATTCGAAGTTTTATGCTCACTATGATTATCACATTAAATAATTTGAGATAACACATTTCGAATTAAAAGCTGAAGTTTTTCATATAATATAGTCATATTGTCTTAAAATGAAGTTTAATAACTATGAACTTCAATTTCATTCTCCTAAAGATGTTCCAACGATAAGAAGTAAAATTTACTGCTTAAAGAAAGAGAAATTACAGTAGATCCAAATAATTAAATAGCAAGGGATAGAATTTCTGTCTTCAAAAAATTGGGATGTTCTATATCAGATAACAGGAAAAGAATTTTAAAAAACTTTTGCGCCAGAATGAATTTTCAATTACTGGTATATATATTTAAAAAATCTTATAAATAGGGTCACAGTTAGAGGGGGAAGAGATAGACCCCGACAAGTGCGCAAACGTGAAGAGGGCAAAAGAATGTCAATAATGAAAGTTTAAGGGTTAGCTTGATATTATTTGCTATGAAAATAAGAAAGAATTCAAAACGTGGCTGATTAAAAATTGCTGGTTATTCAAAAAGTTTTTAGAAATTACTGCAGGTTATAATTTAATTGCCACTAAGATGCATTTAATATATTATACCCAACAGTTTCATTAATACATCTCATTCAAATTTCACTTTTAAAAAATTACATAATTTCATCAAGTAGTTGTAAGTTTTTATTAATCATGGAATTTGCCAAATCCTGTTAAAAAATACAAAAAGGTAGTCTACCAGAGAATGAAAAAATTAACAAGAATATCACTATTAGGAAGATCTGGGAATGGCAATTGTGCAAGAAATACAAAATCATTTCATTACTATTCTGCAGGTAAAATGCAGCTCTCCTTTTTTAAACTTATCATTTGCTAACCTTTTATTTAATATAGGAAATTATCCCCGGGGGGGGGCACTTCATAACGAGGAGGAGATGTTTCTGGCATGGTGGTAGGATCTCGCTAATCTGAAGGGTACACTAATAGGTGAATTTAGACTCCTCCTATCGATGACGGGACGTACTTTCTACGGAAAGGGTTGTACCGTGGCCGGTGATGGCCATTAGGACTCAATCGCAATTCCCCCAAGTGTTGCTGTTGCGGCGGTCCGGTCCGGTCATTTAGCCTTATGGTTTAAGTCCATGTGCCTTCGTGGAGAATCGGAGAGTCTGTCATGAATTACTACAGGAATTTGAAGGCATTTAATAGTTAATTCTTACAAATGGCACGTTTTGCTTTAAATAATAAAAATTTAAAAAAACGAGGGGGGGGGGAACTGTTTTTCAGTTTCTACGACAATTCACGATGTAGAAAAAGCAACTATCTATATGTTCAGGTAGGACATCCTGTGTTCGAATTCTTCTGGAACGGTTTTGTAGTATTTAATTAATTTTTTCCATAAAGTTATTTAACTTACAATTCTCGTATTTACAGAAACATTTTTGGATATTATAGTGAGGGCATCCGTACATTTTTCACTACCAGGGCACAGGATTTCGTTATGTTATGTACATTTTTCAGTTTCACGAGAATTCTCTTGAGTATAGAATACAATTTGTTCAATATGCTGTTAATATTATATCCGTAATAAGCCTATGTTATTCTAGACCTGATTTAGCATTACATGCCTAAAACAATGGCACTTACATGTGAAAAAAGGTACACCTAGAACAACCATCCTCCGATAATTTCAATTACAAATTACTCAATCAATCAATTTTTGCATCAGCATAAAAAGTTTTTATATTTCCCTTCTAATTATTATTTCGTGAATATAATATTGAAAAAATGATCATCGGTTTTATTTATTTAGATTTTATGTCGCCGTTTAAATATAGGAAGCTCTATAATGGAAGAAATTAAACTGCTAGTACCTACAGCATAACTTGTCCTTAAGTGAAGTACTAACAGTTTTTTTTTCATAATATTATAATTTAAAAGCGAAAAAGTACATTCTAGAAAGTAATATTACTTTCCCAGTTTGGTACATTTTCCTATCTGTAAAGCACACAGATACACAAGGCTTTCCACAAATCGGAATTATGTGAATTGCATAAATATTCAAGTTATCTTCGCGTGTCTTTACTGCTAATAAGGCTAGCAAGAGCTTAAAAGCAACATTTTCAAGTAACTTCTTAAAACCCACACGATTAAATCAACTTATAAATGGAAAGCATAAGAAAAAAATTCTAATTCTTCCAAAAAAAATTTCTTCAAGTTATAAACTATTCAGTTGCATAGCATTTAAATTTTGTTTGCATATGCTTTAGATTGAAAAAGAATATAACTTTCCCTACTGTTACTCATGCCTTATCAAATCGTTTCCAAAGGAAAAAGGAAAAGTTTAATTATGCCACGGACGTTTTCTGGTTCCGTGCTTTCTATCTTTTGAAACCATCAAATTAAATGCTTTTTGATTAAAAGACCTAAATAAAAGGTTCATTTGTGTATTTAATGTTGTCCGCCTTGAAAAAGCACAAGAAAGTCAAGTTAATCTTAATGAAGTGTTTATTCATCAGTTGAGGTTGGGGCGTGTGCGGCCTTTTATATAGTCGGATCAGGAAAATAACATAATTCTGAAGCAACTGCAGCGAGATGATAAGTATAATTAGCTTATTTTACAAAGGAATTACTTTCAAATATTAAATCAAAAAATTTTTATGGAAATACCGAAACCAGATACTAAAGCCCAAATACGGTTATGTAATAGCAAAAGGCTGCAGAATAAAAATACAATTATGGTAAACAGATAGTAAATAATGGCTCCAAAATAGCAAAAAAAAGAATACAAAATAAAATTATGAGAACACGGCTATAAATAATGCGTGCATCAAAAGATTGTAGAAAAACATGAAGTTGGAGACCGGAAGTTAAATAAAACACAAGTGTATCTATGGTATAAAAACAAAAGGACGTATAACAATAAAATTTAGGAAATTGAATGATTTTTGAAATAATTCACAAAATATAAGAAAAATACAAAAAATGGAAATGGGATGGTAATTAATTCACAATATATAAAAAATAATAAAATTTTGAAAAACAGATGATGAATAATGCACAAAATGCCATTCAGGGATGCAGGAAAAAGCTTTAAAAATAGAATGTTACGTTTCGATATAATTCTTGAGATTTATTAAATTTATACATTATATATAACTAATCAAACGTTCTCATTCCTCTACAGGAACCTCATATGTGATAAAAGTAATTCTGTGACTTCATCTACCTATAAATATTTTATTCCTTATTCTAAGTAAATGCCTAAAAATTAAAAGGAAATAATAATTGTAGGATTTAAAAATGTCTAACAAATCGAAATTAGATATGGTGAAGTGATTTAAAAAAAGTAATGATATGTTCTATCTTAAAATGACTTTTGAATTTATTTTAACTAATTTGAAGAGTAAAAGATTACTCTTAGAGTACTGTCATTGGTCCTGATATCCTGGTAAATGTCAGGGTTTAACCAATCAGTATCTAAATATCAGAAATCTGAAACTTGAATTGCGGTTGTTTATGCCATCTTACTAAGAGTTTGAATCTGAATCAAGCTCTCATTACCATTTTTTTAAATGTCTCGAAAGGGACTTGTCAGTACTTTAAGTAGATCAGTACTTTAAGTAAATATAAGCATGAATGATCAACAAACAGCTTGATATTTTTAGTGCATATCTCCAAGCTTCAATCAAAGGAAATTAAACCATACGAGTGTATAACGCAGTTTGGTCAGTTTTGGTACTTATGAAATGCACATTTGATCACAAATTTGACTATATGACTAATGCTGAAGAGTGCAAAATTCTTGAACTGTCATTGTTCCTGATATCTTATTAAAAGTCAGGGATTAACCCATCAGTACCTAAATATCAAAAATCTGAAACTCTTACTGTAACTGCTTTATGACATCTCAAGCCTCAATCTGACTCAAGTTCTTATAATCATTGTTTTCATAATCCTACTAAGAGTTAGTACCTTAAATTAAAAAAAAGTAATGACAGTCAACAAGTAACTTGATATTTTTAGAATATATCTTCAATATTCTTCTTCTTTTAAGCCATCTTTGTAAGAGCCGGAATCTGATTCAAGTTCTCATAATTATTGTTTTCACAATCCTACTA
>JAOUZG010003472.1:33887-45117 GCA_026289955.1 Argiope argentata
AAATTTTTATTCCACTAATGTGAGGATTTGTTCAATAGTCATAAAAAATGATATCATCATTCTCTAATTGTATAAAATGTTGCAAATTAGTTGCTGCTGATAGAAAAGCCGAGAGGTAAATTTTTTATCCGCTAACGTGAGGATTTGATTCCAAAAGAAATTCCCCAAATTAGTCATTTTTGCGGTTGAACAAAAGACCGCCTTTCTTTAAACTTTTGACAGGTTCAAGGACTTGTTTTACAGCTCCATTCAATAATCCCACTTCCTGACCTCAACTCTTAACTGATCGCCGCTTCCGAATTGATTTCTTCATTGTTGTCAACAATAGTCTCTAGACAAGGTCTTGTCCCAGAAGCATCATCATGACCACAGAACGGATGCACGTTTGTTCTTCATTCGAAGGAAATAAATTACGGCCTTACTGAGACGCTTTAAACTGAAAGCAAGTTCATTTACATCTCCTATTTTGTTTAGAATTCTTGGATGCCTCGCAGGTGATATCTCGCAAGCAGAAGTCTAGAATTAGAATCTGGAATATATTCTTTCGGGTATCATTAAGCCGACGTTAGTCACGTTGTGTTTGTCTAGAGTTTTGTTACGTGGGTTACGTATGTCTGCCATTTTGTGACACTTCGTAGGACTTCGGAATAATAAGATAAAAAAAAGCAGTCATAATTGTGAAGGCAATGACTTAAGTAACTTTCACATGGCGCATTATCAATAAAAGCTAACTTAAGTAAGAAAAGTGCGATTTTTAAATCTCCACTCAATTCTTTTGGAGATAGATGTGATAATAAAGATATAATAATTTATGTGTACAGGTTTGGAATTTTTTTTCTGTACTGATTTGTATAAGATGACGATATTTTCTGCATGTGTTGATTAAGAATTCAAAAACTGTAAAGTTGTTCAGCATCCACTTAGTTCTTTTAACTGCATTTTGCATAAAAGATTATGTATTTTGTATAATTTTTCGAATAATTGTTTTTTTTATTAATAGGAAAAGTGAAGTTTTTTATGTAGTGTTTAAACCTGGTAATTGAGTCTTCCTTTTATAGAAGAATATTTGAAACCTTAAAGGAACTTTACAAAATATGTCATTTCCACATTTAATCCGCAATCTTAGAGTCAAATTGAAAAGCCATGAAAAATCATGTCTAGATCACCCGTCCAGGTCTTCTGGTCAAAAGTAGATCAAGTTATTTTAGGATTTCAGATAATGAGAATGATGACGAATGTTGTATGTTGCATATATTTCCCCTCCTAGAAAATGATCCAGCAAAGTATTATGATAGTCAAAATAATATTTAAGAGGGCTCTTACTTAGAGTTTTTAACAGCATTTTTGCGAACATTTTTAACGAATGATCTTTTTATAAAGCAATAAATAAATTAATAACATAAATATATCTCGTAAATGAATAAGATCATAACTGATAATAAAAATGAAGCCATAAATTTTATTTTTATTTTTAAATAAAATTAGATAATATTCCGCATATTATATCTTTAACTAAATAGATCTAAAAACCAATAATGAGAATACTAATAATAAAGAATTTGGAGAAATAATTATGAAGATTTTTTAAAAAACAATTAGTCATTTAGCACACATGTTAAACTGTAATATCTGCTTGGAATGTGGGAGTTTTAACAGTGCACATTTTGCGTAATGCACTTTGAATTGGATGCCATATTTCGAAATAATGTTTTTTGGCGAAGAAATTTAAGATGCGGAGGATGGTTTTGTGGCATGATAGGTTTTACTCTCGTAATTTGATCAAAACTTAAAATTTGAGAATCTTTACTCAACGGCCTTCACACAGTTCTTATTCTGACGAAATAACAACAACAAAATTATTGTTGTGTCAAACAAAATTGTTACAAAATATTTTTTTTTGTGAGAAACAAATTGCAAATTGTGATTTAAGATTTGTTTGTGACAGTCAAATTTCAAATGACATAACATTGTTGTAGCCAGAAAATTTGAAAAACGGCGGGCAGGTTCATATATAACTCTCGTAATTTGAATCAAAATTCAAAATTCAGAGACAATTTACTTAATAACCTTTACACAGTTCTTATTATTACAAAATGGCAAAAAAAAATATTATTGTGACCAGCAGAAGCGTTACAAAAAAAGTTTGGGATAAACAAATTGTGCAAGAATTAGATAATATGTCGAATTTTTAAAACAAAATATTTTTGAATTCAGTACTGGTTTTAGATATAGATAACATATAAATATATAGATAATACAAAATAAATATTTCAAATACAGTTTCTGCAATCAAAGTGTATTAAGTTTGCCTAGTACAATTAAGCGTGGTTTCTTTATACAAATAATAAGGAACTGTAACTTTTTTATTTTTTAAGGGCATAGAAGGTAATTTATAATTTAGTTAATGATAACCGACGTATAATTGGCTAAACTATGGATAATCTGCATTATACTGAAGTTTAAAATACATGCAACTTTTCTGAAATACTTAACTTGACGATCTGTAATTTAATAAAAAATCAAAAATTAGGATCGAAGAAAATCAAGGAATTATATTAAGTTTTAATTAAAATCTTTCTGTAATCTTAAGGATAAAGAAAAGGCTTAGTGCGGTTTATCATATTTTTCTCTAGACAAATATAAATTTAAGCGTTTTAGAACCATATTTATTTTTAGTCTTATGAGCGCGAATTCTAGCAATTAATGCCAATTGCAAAACAAATTATAGTCGAATGAAATCCTCAAGACAGAAGTTTAAAACTTCATTTTTTAAAAAGAAAAAGAAGAAAAAGCAGTTTTCACGCTTTCTGGGCATAAAATCTGAGTTTTTCCTGTTTGCGTCGAGTCAGTTAATGATATAAATGACATGAAGATTTGTCAGGGAATCGGTAAGCAATAATTCAGAGAAAAAGCATATTTGCTTTAAGTTTTCCATCATATCCAAATTCTTGTTCTGCAAGTAATAGGAAAAATGGCGAGAAAAAGTAAGTAAACAAAGACACTGAGGAAATTTTAGAAAGGAAACAGCAACAAGTGCTAATCAATCATTTATCATACTTGATAAAAGTGTTGGTTTTATCTGTAATTACGTTTTATATGTTGGTTAGAAAAAAAGTATATTTGTTTTAATCTTTCCATCAGAATATTCAAATTCTTGTCTTGAAAGTAATAGGAAAAATGCCGAGAAAAAGCAAGAAAACAAAGAAGCTGAGGAAATATTAGAAAAGAAACAGCAACAAGTGCTAATCAATCATTTATCATACATGATAAAAGTGTTGGTTTTATCTGTAATTACGTTTTATATGTTGGTTAGAAAAAAAGTATATTTGTTTTAATCTTTCTATCAGACTATCCAAATTTTCGTTCTGCAAATAATAGTAAAAATATTAAGAAAAAGTAAGAAAACAGATACTGTAAGGAAATTTTTGAAAGAAAACACCAACAAGTGCTGATCGTTTATCATACATAATAAAAGCGTCGATTTTATATGTAATTACGTATTAAATGTTGGTTAATTTATCATGGTGTAAGTACTCAAGTATTCAGACAATCTGATGAAACTAAATCATGTCTTCAAACAAAAATACTGCTCTGTGCACCAGTTTATTGGCAGAAACATTTTAATAAATCAAGTAAGAAAACGATATGCTTCCAAAGGGCAGCAACCCTCCCTCTGAAAGCGTGGAATAAAACTTTTAGGTGTGTCTCTGATGCTTATCTTTTTTTATATTTGCTTTATAGAAGAAAGTTTAAAATCAAGGCTTATCTTTTTTTATATGTGCTTTATAGAAGAAAGTTTAACATCAAGACTTAGCTTTTTTTATATTTGCTTTATAGAAGAAAGTTTAACATGAAAACATATCTTCAGGTTTTCCCCCGATAGGTCTGACTGAAAATTCCTGATAAGAAAAGAAAAGAATTTTTTTTTCAAACGTTTTTAATGTGTTCATGACTCATGCGAGAAAAATGCATTAGTGCAAAAAGAATACGATCAGCGAGATCCAGATAAAATTTCATTTAATGGAAAACTAACTAACATGGTATAGTTTTTTTTCTTAGGGAATTCAGCTTTATTCTTTGTAGCTTGCATGAATTTCGGTAACAAAAGTTCGTGATAATATCATGCAAGTAAGGTAAACTTTATCTTAAGAAATGGGGAAAATATTGTAATTTTTCTTCTTAAAGGCAATGACATTCTTATTTGCTTACCTTAAGAAAAAACATTTAAGTTTTTATATAAAAATTCTTAAATTCTTGTATAAAAATTATTAAGTTCTTATATAAAAATTCTTAAGTTCTTGTATAAAAATTATTAAGTTCTTATATAAAAATTCTTATGTTCTTGTATAAAAATTATTAAGTTCTTATATAAAAATTCTTAAGTTCTTAGATAAAATTTCAATAAAATTCTTATATAAAATCTAAATAAATTTCTTATATAAAATTTTTAATATATTTTGGATATTTTCTCATAAAAAAATACAGATTTAATTGAATGGAAAAGCAACTTTCCTAAAAAACATTCGTAGGAAAAAATAAACATTTGTAGAGAGAATGAGAAAATTGATGGAACAGGCTATTATCAAATCTAAAATAAGGGGTGATGATGATTAAAAGTTAAAACTAAATGGATTGAGATTTACACAAGCATTTTTAAAGATTCATCATCAATATATTTTTTGTACATTTTCATATTTTTTTAATATCAAAATTTGTTAAACTAAAAATAATCAAAATTAAGAAAAAAGTTGAAATGGAATGAAATTTCCACAAACATATTTAAAGACTGTGTATCGCTTTATTTTACGAAATTTTTCTTTAAATAATTCTTAAAAATAATCAAAACTTCACTCAATATTTACTCAAGTTTTATATTGAAATTCATTCCGTTACATTCTATTTATCTGCATCGTAAATGTAGATCTCAAAATAATTAACCAAATAACCAAATCAATTAATCAATTAACCATATGTGGAACTCAAATTTTATATTAACATTTCCCCCTTTATTTTTCTATGATTTTTATAACAAAGTTATTTAAATTGCTCCACAAAAACCTGCCAATGATGACTCGACACATTCAGTAAAAATGCTAAATTCACGTAAAAAGATAATATTTAATAATTATTGCATGCAAGTGCCATATATGGCATTCTATGGCAAGACAAATTTATTAAAAAGCATAAGATAAAGTTTCGGGGATAGCACTGGCTGTACAATAATTTTGGAAAAAAATTAATTCTTTATATGGCCCTAGATACCATCACTAGCCATAATAATTTCTAAAGGATTTTTTAATCCAGCATTTTCTATCCGGTGGCCTCCATCACAAATGGCCAACATATCTTAAAGAAATAATTGAGATGTCAAACCATAATAACGTATGGGGATTTACCCATATGAAGATTAACCACAGCAGTTCAGCCTTATATAGACAACTTATGACACAGCTGGCAAAGCAGTCAATTGATCATGTCTTCTTCTATTGGCAAAAAAAGTACCTAACCACACCCACACTTTCAAGGGCAAAACGTACTCTTCACTAAAACAGAAAAAAATCAGCTGTCCCTCTTTTCAAGAACACATACATTACGCTTAATATATTGGCAGACGCGGTAACACAAACCTGACTCGTTAGCATATGAGATATATATGTCTAGAGGAGAAAAGAGACAATACTGTAGATATGCATTAATCGTCATAAATATACAGTCAAAGTTTCGAGTCAGCACTATAACATTTAGTCAAGCTTAAGCAACACGATTCTATGAAAATATTGAAGTTTTATCATGGTAGAAGTCAAACAATTTTCTGTCAACAGTATCAAGTCAAAAAGAGATCATTGGCAAAATCAAGAATGGATACAGTTTGTATATAAACTGATTTATGACTTAAGTAATTGATAAAAGTCATAGAGAAATTATATACATAAAAGTGCGTCAGCTAGCAAATTGGGAGATTCTGTTAAGAATTTGTTGATGAAGAAAAATAATGAAAAGAAAAATCATAATCATATCATTCTTTAAATGTGTCTTTAATGAGCTAACATATGGATTTTTAACGAATATCTTTTATTGTCTTTTTATCGTATGATATCGCTTTAGTTAAAGGAAGAATATTATGAGACTAATTAATAAAGATGAAATGATATAGCAAGGAGATAAACTTATCGCTTTACTATAATAATCAGTGCGACATAGATATAATAAAAAGTATTCATGGTGCCAGAAACAAGTTGTTTTATATTATCATCGGAACTATGATATATATCTTTTCTCTCTACCAGGAGATAATTTTTATTCTTTATAGACCAGGTGGTAATTATACCAGGTGATAATTTTTATTCTTTATAATAGATTTATTCCATAAATATGACCGAAAACAAACATATATTAAGTCCTACTTATCCTGTCATATGTGCAACATAGATGTGCCTATTAGCTTTTGAGTTTTGTTTGCTTGCTTTAGAGACAGCTGTTATTTTCTGTCATTTTTAATTAATTGGTGTTCCGTGCATAAACACACTCAAACCCCAAAATCTTATGATACTAATATGATGAGACAATATTTTTGTAATTGCATTATAAGATTACATTTTGAATGTACTTGGATAAAAACTAATTCCACTTCTTATGGTATCAAGAAACTATGGTAATCGTCAAGAAATTTGAACTCTCGATTTCCAAGATCCAATATCTCAATAAGCAGGGCACTCAAGAGTTTTTAGGAATGGATCAAACCGGATAACTAAGGTCAGTTAAAGAATATTTGGCGAATGAAATAGTTTAGTCAGTGATTTCACAGTGAACAACAGAATTCTCCAAATTCGCCAAAGGAGCTAAAGATTGATTACACGAAGAACTCCGCAACAAACACAAGTGATGTCGTCGTGACATGCTAAACATAAATGCGTATGTTAATTCATGCTCTCTTATGATATGCTGGATGACAGATTTCAAGTAACAAATGCAAGACGAACAAGTAATTTCAAGTAAATTCTATCGAATCTTAAGTAACAAGTAAATTCTATCGAATCTTAAATAACAAGTAAATTCAAGTAAATTCTTTAGAATCTTAAGTAACAAGTAAATTCAAGTAAATTCTATCGAATCTTAAGTAACAAGTAAATTCTATCGAATCTTAACAAGTTAATTCTATCGAATCTTAAGTAACAAGTAAATTCTATTGAATCTTAAGTAACAAGTAAATTCAAGTAAATTCTGTTGAATCTTAAGTAACAAGTAAATTCTTTAGATTCTTAAGTTACAAATAACTTCTATCGAATCCATAGACTAAAAAATATGTTATGAAAAGATTTTGTTGCGTCACTTGGATTGCTGTTTATTACTATTATCGGAATTTCTTAAGGAGGAACATCTAGCTATTATTTATTACTAATTTGATTATTACTAATCCAACCTCATCACTAAACCTAACTTTCAAAGATAGATTGACAAAATGATAATTTGATTATCAATTATATTTTTCAATAACAATAATCAGCTGTAATTTTCGTCCATATTTTTATAATTAGGCAATCTTTGAATAAATTTCAAGGGAATTTTTGAGTTTATCGCTAAGAAATATATTTTTTAATATAATAAAATTACTTTATAATAAAAAATATGCCAACATTACTAGTTTTTAATATTAATTTTGTATCATTTGATTTCCGTGCATTAAAACGTGGAATACTTCAAGCATTGATGACAGAATTATGAATTTGTCTTTCTACATAGTTTTTTCATGCATTGATGACAGAATTATGAATTTGTTTTTCAACATAGCTCTTTTATTATTGATAGCAGAATTATGAATTTGACTTTCTTCATAGATCTTTTATAAATATTAAAAATCTTAGCCTTAACTAATTTCTAAATATTAAGTATAATACTGCAATAATCAAAAATTTAATTAAAACTGTTAAATATTATTTTTTACAGAAGTATTTTTATGCATCCTAAAATATGAATAGTATTTCTAAAAATTCAACATCATAAATAAAAGACATTAAAAAAATTTCTACTGTTGAAGTGAACAATAAATACTTAACTCATTTCATTTCATCATCGAAAGCGTATTAAATGAGATTAAAAGGGAGATGGTTAAAAAAACGAAGAAAGAAAAGGAAAACAGTATAATGAGTTTAAGGAAAGACCGAAGTGTGTCATTACTAAATACAGGATTTGATTTGTAGTTGACCCCTACTATTACGGCAACATCGTGATTTGAAAGTGACTTCCGCTTCCGCTTTTTATCCATCGTTTGAGTTATGAAAGGAAATTTGAAGCAATAAATAAAAACAAAACGGGATCTTTTTTTAATTAGTGAATTCCCGTTTTGCTTATTTATTCTAGATGCTGAAAAACAGCTGTTCAAAACGGGAAACTCGCTGAAAGGAAGCCATCACAGGAATCTTTTGATAATCTGTTTTTGGTTATCAAAAGCATTTTTCTATATCAGCAAGATCAAAACTGGCTTTTGAATTTATATAAAAAAGCCATTCAAAAAAAGAAAAAGAAAAGAGTGAAAATGTGTACTTACATGTGCAGGGTGCCCCATAAGGTAAGCAGTGTTTAATATTAACAAATTCAGATAGACTACGTCAAAACGAGTATTTTTATGTATCTGTAACAATCTAAACAGACTATGGGACTATATTGAGGGACTCTAGACATTATACCTCAAAGTACACGTTTTAACATGTTCTATCTGAATTTGTAAATATTAGACGTTTTCTACTTTGTGGGGACATTCTGTACATGCAAGTACTCGTTTGCACAAGATTCAATTGCAATTTCTGATTAATTTTGCAATCCCTCAATTCTGATGAAATCATCTACAGAAGATGAAATCATCATTTCAGAAGCAATTAAACAAACAAATAATAACGTGCATATACACAAAAGCGCAATCTAATTATGAATTAAATTTCAAAGAAAATCTTGCAATTGACGAGTGCTATTACTTACAAAATGCCGGTAATATTTGTAATTGCCTAAAATGCAATGTTTGAAATCTCCTGATGAAATTGATGAATTGTTTATCTCCTGATGAAATCGATCATTGAAATATCCGGATGAATCCTTTTGAAATTCGTTATTATAATTGGACATTTCAAAACAATTAACAAAAAGGGTAAAGTGTACATACTCATATGTACAAGCAGATGTATTCATAAAGAGATGTTCTAACTGTCAAGAATATCGGTATAATTCCTCATTTCTGATGAAATTCGTCATTACACTTGAGTATTTCAGAAAAAATTAATTTATAAAAGAACAAAAACTCGATCATCGTAAGAAAAAAAAAGAAAACTAAGGCAAGAACACAACAAAGGAAAATCTAGAAATAATTAAATTTCAACGTACAGTAAATTTCAATTTCAATGTATTAATAGATTGCAATAGAACATAAAAATATCATTCTAGATGAAATTCACTTCCAGAAGCGCAATAATTTATCAAACATTTTAGATCGCCAGCGACACGAATACACATGTTGCACGCGAATGGTTCCAACTTCCACATTTTAAGCTAACGATCGGCCAATAAACGAAGGGGGAAAGTAAAAGACCTTAAAAGGCACGTGTTCCACAAAATTAAAAAAATGTATCTTAAATAATTTTTAATTAAATAAGCACGTAATGTATTTAGGTAAAGGATCTATTCAGTCCATCTCCTGAAAACTGGTAATACTTTTATAAGATAAAGCAAGGCACTGGAAAAAATATACATATAAATGCTGATATGTTATTTATATGTTGTAGGCAAATCAAGTTCTAAAATTGGGAGAATCGCCAAAAGCGATAATATTGTTTATTTGAAACTATGAACATATTTTCGTCTTGTCCACTATTAAATTTTCAACTGTCATTGAATTGTGATTGTAATAGAAAGAACTGAAAACTTTTTTAAAAGAGTGTCACAATTCTTATATGTTGCATATGAAGGAAATTTCAATAAAAAAGAAAGTCGTTTATTAAATCCGAAATAATAATATCCTTTGTTTGAAACAAAAAATTTACTATCGTCTTTTCCACTATAACTTCTTTTATCTTTAAATCCTGGTTATAATGGAAAGTCCATTTTTTTTGAAAAAAAAATTGATACTTTATTGATTAAACTAATATTCATTAAGAGGGTGAATCATATTCAAAATCTAAAATAATATTATCAATTCTTTGTAGTTATTACTATATTTTCGTATTTTCTATTTATAAAATCTTAACTTCCTTTGAATTCCATTTAATACTACAATTTTGATTTCAAAAAGATGTTTGAATTTCGAAGACTATTGGATTTAAATAATGATTTCATAAATATTTCTTTGTATCACAATATTATAGAAGCCGTTTTACTTTACTGAAATAATGAATTCATTTCTATTATTTTTCTTTGATAAACAAAATAAGTAGAATAAAAACTAAATAAAAAATTTAAGTAAATGAAACCTGAAGTAAAATTATCTGCGGATCACTTTTCATATTTTTTTTCAAGGCTAGATATGAATAAAAAGCCATTTGATTTTGCAATGCCAATGGCAGCAAGAAAAATGATCCACTTTTTCCGTATAATTCTTAAAAAAAATGAAGAAAAGAAGAAAAAAAAACGGAAACAATAACTCATTATTTATACGGAAGAAAGTAAAAGCTATTAATTTAAAATGACATGAATTATAATTATTATCTGTAGATGAATACTAGGCAAAAGTTTTCGATTGTTTCAGATTCAGTCATTAGACTTCGACCTTAGTTGCTTACAATTAATATATAAAGTAATGACATGATTTCAAACAAATAAAAATAGGAACATGGAAGAATTGCTATAGAAAATTTGGTTATGTGAAATGTAGTAGGAGTACTGTGCTTTGTAGATTTTTTAATGCATTTTTAAATGAGCTTCTAAGGAGATAGTTTATGTGAAACGTGGCATCTGCCCATTAGTTTTAAGAATTTATTCAGGAGTGAAAAGAATTTATACGAGAGTAGATCAGGAATGAAAAGAATTTATACGAGAGTAGATCAGGAGTGAAATAAATTTATTCAAGAGTAGATCAGGAGCGAAACAAATTTATACAAGAGTAAATCAGAACTGAAAAGAATTTTTAGAAGAGTCAATCAAGGGTGAAATTTTTTTTACAGGAGTAGATCAGGAGAGAAAAGAAATTATAAAGAGTAGATCAGGAGTGAAAAGAAATTATAAAGGAGTAGATCAGGAGTGAAAAGAA
>JAOUZG010003472.1:45127-61865 GCA_026289955.1 Argiope argentata
CAGGAGTGAAAAGAAATTATAAAGGAGTAGATCAGGAGTGAAAAGAATTTATGCAGTATATCAGGAATGCAAAGTATTTATACAGGAGTATATCAGGAATGCAAAGTATTTATGCAGGAGTATATTAGGAATGCAAAGTATTTATACAGGAGTATATCAGGAATGCAAAGTATTTATGCAGGAGTATATCAGGAATGCAAAGTATTTATTCAGAATTAGATCGTTCTGTTAATCAAAAAAAAGTTATCAGAAGAATAAGGATCAGGTAAACGAATAGAATGTTATAAGAACGCACAATGCTACAATAATGCTTTTTTGTCTCAGGATGGAAACATGTAATAAAATTCTTTTCCACATATAATAGAGGTGGGGGATATATTACCTTGAAACCTTTCTGCAGTGGCCATCTTCCGTTCAACTGATCATTCACAGGTTGTTAGTACCGAAGTGTTTTCATTTTTGAAAGATAAAATATTCAAACAAAATCTTCATTCATTATATCTGATACAAGGAATTTTAAAATTTATCAAAAGAAAAAAAATTACTTCAATCGGAGATTTTTTTTAAATAAAAAGATTAATATGTGTTAAATTCTCAATTTTTTAGGATTTTTTTATTTTTTAATTAGAAACATATTCCTAATAAATTTAATTTGTCAATAACTGTAGAAGAATGAGTATGATTGGGTTTTTCTTTCTCAAAATCGTTCATTAATGATTTTGTGCTTTTTTCTTCTTTTACTATAGGAAGATTCGTCTGACTTTCTTGTGAATTTCCCATTATCGTACTAACATAATACATAGATATCTTGTCGCAGATTTAAAAAAAAGGCTATCGAACATCGAGAAGAGATTAAAGGACTAGACTTATGACAAATAAGGTTTCTTACAATTCGCTTAATAACTGTGTCTGCTTAAATCTCTAAGCCTAGCAAAAGACATGGGAATCTCCACTGAGATAATTAATTTTGACATAACTTCTAATGCCGTTTTTGAATGCGTGTACTTTTTGCTCGCTTTCTTCTTCATAAAATGCCCACATTTAGAAAGATGAAAGAAAAAATGTTGTTTTTTGATTGAACGCTTTGCTGCTCGAAGGAGTTCAAGTGGCCATTTTAACAGCTATTTTAATATTACATTCATGGATCAAAAATTCTAAGCCAAACAAAAGTGGCGTTGCCTTACATGTTCGTCGTACTCTACGGTTCATTTGAAGCACTCAACAGAAACTTTTATTTTGATGGCACCATTGAGCTTCTACATATAAATGAAGGCATCGCTTACATTCTACACATAAAAGAAGGAATCATTCAACTTCTAAATATAACAATGATGTTCCTGGCTCATAACTTTAAGTTTTAAATTGTGAATCAGGACGCATAATTAGATTTAAAAAATGAAATCTTCTACATACCTTCATAAGACTGTTTATAGTAAAAAAATAGTTTTTAGTTTGATGTTTATAATGGATAAATTACTTATTTTACTTACAGTTATGAGAAAGCATTAAAACACGCCAATGAAGGAAAGCGAGAGAAAAAATAGTTCTAGTAAAAGTCATAAGCAATACTGTATTTTATACTATTTCGGAATGTAGTAAAATAATTTCCGTAATAAATAAAATAATTATAATTTCTAAAATAAATACGGAAAAAGGGTTCGAATATTGAAAATTTTCGTTTCAAAGCAAAATAAGACCTATTATGCGGGGAAAACATTTACAAAACAAAACTAGACTAATTAAAATATAAATAGTAAATATATCTATTATATATATATAATCATTAAATTTATATAGTAAAATATATCTGGCTTATTCTCATCAAACCCTTTGAATTCCAATCCTTTTCATCATTTCTATTAATAGTGACACCATTATTTTCACACTCAGCTTTATGTGAAACCTTGAGAACCATTGATTTAACTTGACTTATTTCATGTTTGTAAAAATAGAAGTTTTTAATATTAATTTGTAAATTATTTTCAATTGCGCTTAAGTTTTGAAAAATTCTACAGATTTATGGTCGTTCGATGGGCAGACATTATTTTTGAATTTTCATGTAATAAATATCAATTAATCTATACACTAATTACATTTCGATCCCACAAATTGTCATCAGTTTGTAAAAAAAATTTCAGATTTTTGAGATTTGAAAATATCTCTAATAAATTATAAATCATCATTTAAAAATAGAAAGTAATTAAATCTACTTTTCAATACACTAAAAAAAACATTTTTTTAAAAAATCATTCAGTATATTTTCAAATCTTTAATAAATCCCATGAGAAATATCTATAACAATACTTATATTTTGAGTGAAGTCTTAGTGCTTATAAACGTTTCTAAGTAGAATTTTCGTAATTTGATTCATAATACGTTATACACCTTCAATTATTTTTGCACCAAAGCAGTTTTGTTACTTAGAATAGATAACACACATAGCAATAATCGAAACATAACAGGAATAATTTAGTTTCATTATCAAATATATTTTGAAATAATTATGAATTTACGAAAAAAAATCATAAAAAGATTATTCGAATTATAAATCATATCCGAAAATCTTTAAAAAGGATGTGTAATTTAACATGGAAGGAAGATGCAATTTTCATCGTCAGTTGATAAAAAAATTCATTTATGGAAATGAAGTCAATTCATGTCCGGATCATATACACCAAATACAGTACGTCACTTTAATAGTAAGAACATCATTCAGCTTGTCAAAAACAGTT
Organism: Argiope argentata; assembly: GCA_026289955.1. NCBI lineage: Eukaryota > Metazoa > Arthropoda > Arachnida > Araneae > Araneidae > Argiope > Argiope argentata. The sequence goes on from JAOUZG010003472.1 coordinate 47,860, forward strand.
GATATTAATTTTCAAAAACATGCACGGTTGAGTAAATGACAGAAGTGTGAAGTCGAATGATTGATTTCATATCTAGTGGTTATTTATAAAACATGAATTAATATCAGGAGTCAAGCATTTTCAAGTTATTAAATCACAATTATTTGATTTTTTTTATTCTTCTCTTTGCCACAGACATTAAGGTTCAGAAGCAGTTAAAATGAAAAACTGAAAGAGTCCAACAATGGAAAGAGCCACGATTTGAAATTCAAACGATTGCCAGTATCAAACCAATAAGACAATTATCAAACCTGTTCATTCAAGTAAAAAAAAATTAATTAAGTTTCAAAAGAGTAATTTGTACTGTTGTTTTTTGCACAATCAAATAACATTTAGTCCTGCATAAATGAAAGCAGTTTATCGCCCCGGTTAAATCAAAATGTCATTTATCAAAATATTTGATTCTTTCAAAATATTTATTAATATTGCATATGTCAGCTCTAAAATTATATTACATGATATGAGCTGTAGTTTTCACAAAATTTCTTATTTTGGCAAAAGTTCTATTACACCAAAGTTCCCTGTAATTAGCAGTAAGTGGTTTTTGACATTCTATATTTTAACACCGAAATTATATTATTTTTCCAATAATTCGTAATTTTAATTAAAACTAATAAAATATTTAATTATTCTGAGATATTAATTTTGTTCTATTATGAGGTTATGGCATGCTTATATAGATATATCAGATATTGCTGATAAATTTTACAAGATAGTATCCTAATTTTTGAATCTGAAAACCATTGATTTGATCATTTCATCAAATCATTGACTGAAACTGAAAATCATTGATTTGATCATTTCATCAAATCATAGACTGAAACTGAAAATCATTGATTTGATCATATCATCAAATGATTAATTGAAACTGAAAATCATTGATTTGATCATATCATCAAATGGTTAATTGAAACTGAAAATCTTTGATTTGATCATTTCATCAAATGATTAATTGAAACTGAACATCATTGATTTGATCATTTCATCAAATGATTAATTGAAACTGAAAATCATTGATTTGATCGTTTCATCAAATGATTGATTGAAACTGAAAATCATTGATAATTGATCTTCGATATAGATAATTATTGTTATAATTATATGTATATGATCACTATTTTTTTAGAATACAGAAATCTCTCCGAGTTCCAATCATTAATAAATTTATCTTAATAAATCGCCTTAAGTATTTAGTTATTCACGACTTTGATAACTCATTTCAGTTTAATATTCCCTCACGCATTCTGAATTGAATTTATTGTGGATTTTTTCATTCACAATGTTTTCGGTATCTCAGTTTCGGAAAATTAATTATTTTCTATCATGAAATGAATCGAGAATTGGTAAATAATTTGATTCAAGAAGAGAAATTGAAGTAGAAATAGCGTGCATAACAAGATTTCCGAACCTTTTACTATTATTTACGAAATTTGCATACTCAATTACAATTGATTGCAGAATTAAAAAAATTTCATTAGTTTTAAATAATTAAAATATTGAAAAAACGTTATTAATTATACTTCAGCCTATAATTTCTAATACAAAGTATCAAAATGGAATATATTTTAAATATAAACAAGAAAATGTACATGGATGGTCGAATTCTTGATTAATTATAATGATTCATTTTGAAATTTAAAGCCTTGTGATAATTGTAAAACAACCATATAGTTTTTGTTTTTATGATAAAATTCTGAGTAAATTAACAAGAATCACCTTTCCGTAAAATAAACTTTAAAAAAGAAACCGAAATTGAGCTCAATGAGCGTTGTTAATTACAAATATTATATAGCATTTCAAATAATAAGTATCGACAATTAGTCAATTTGATAGTATGACTGACGACTAATGCTTTTTAAATTTTTTTCAAATAACAATACATTTCCAGTTTTGACACAATAATAAAAATTGCAATAAATAGAAATTTATAAAAAATTCATAAAATTGCTGCTATTATTTCGTTTGAACTCGTTTTTTTAACCATAAAATTGGAGTAAATTTTTGTAGATAGATTATTTAATCGAGATACAATATCTTTAATTTTTATAAAATGTCACACAATAAAACTACAAGAAATTAAGTAAATTTCATTTAAGAAGAAGTTTGCAACAAGAAAAAACAAGGAGCCTAAAAGAAATATACAGATTTTTTTAATGTTTTAAATGAAAAAAAAATAACTACTGTTTTTCTAATGTATGCAACTTGTTTACCAAAATGCTATTCCTTAAAAGATTATTTTAATCGAGATTTTAAATATTGCTTATATCTCTCCTATAACAATAAAAAATATTTTTAATAATAATTTTTAGTGCACATTCAAGCAAATTTTAAAAGTTTTTTTTTATTTGTCCACGGAAAGAAAAGAAATAATTCAACAAAAACTGTCCATTGCATCATCAAACAGTTAAATAATACTCTATCTGATCGGATCAAATCCATAAAATTCTTTATTGAAAACTCGCTTTTCAAATACATAGCCTGGGGTGTCAAAAACCTGTTTAGTAAGATAATGAATTACAAGATTCTTTGCTCCACATCAAATAAAGAAAAAAAAAAAAGAACTTTTCGAAGTTTGGTCAAACTTCACTCATTTTTTTACATTTGCAAATTCAAGGTTGTTAAAATACCAACGGAAAATAATCGCAAACGAAACACTTTCCAATCACGTGCTAATTAAAAAACAAAATGCCTGAAGGCAATAATTTAATGCAGATTCGGATAGAATTAATGAACAAAAACAAAAAGAAACTATTTTGCAAGCGAAACAATTACCCACGTATCGAGGAAATAAATTCTGTCTGAAATGAGCAAACTCTGAATTTCTTTTTATTCGGCTTCAAAACGTGTGATACTTTAGCAGCGAAATGGAACGAAACATCTTGATAAACAAACAGATAAAAAAAGAAACAATAACAAGCAGCCATTTCGCGTGTCTATTTGTTATTTTCTGTCGAATCGGTTTGCTAAAAAAATGACCCCACAGCAGTGTGTAGCATATGAAAATAAATCTCCAAAAACGTCCAAGAAAAAAAGAAAGAAATCCACTTCTTAACATGACCGTAATACATGTTTTTTCTTTCATTGCTTCATGGTTCAGTAGCCACATTAAGTCATCTAAAGAAAAATGAATTTGCACAGAATCAAAATACAACTAGCGCGTTCGTAAACTTCTAGGCAACCATAAGGACATATGGGGATCACGATACTTGTAGCAGGTGAAGGTACAAGCAACAAATAACGGACGAAACCTCATTTGAATTGCTTATACCTCTACAAATATGAATGCCAATGAAAAAAATACTCTATTCTTCAGAAACTGTTTTGAGTTCTAAAACGTTGATGCTATTTATTCCTTTAAAAAAACTGATATCAATAAAACCAGATACATGCAAATCATCTAAAACGGTTAAGCAAGTTAAGTTTTTGAATAAGAAAGAAATCAGTTAAGCAGAAAAAGAAAGTAGTTCAACAGGTGAAATACTTTTATTGGATACTCAAGGTCGAAATTCGCAACAAGAACTTTGAGTTTACAATTTGAAAAGTTAACTCTAAATCGATTTGAATACAATAAAATCATGATGCATATCGAATTCATAATGAAAAAAAATATTGTATCTTTTACTTAATGGTCAATGATTTGGTGAATAACACTAATACATTTCTTTCAAAGATAATAAAAAATTATCTGCAATTTTATTCAAATTTAATGGTGAAAGTTTAGGGGAATTTCAAAAACAGATATATTTCTTTCCATGGATATTAAACGCGATATGCGTTTTTATTAGAACTTGGCACTGAATATTTTAAAGATAAACAGTAATAGACTCATTTTAATATCGTATTAAAAGCATCCATTATTTTATTCAAATGTCAATAATTTTAATGGGAAAAAGGTTGACTGTAAAAGTAATAAAACATTAATAGAATCGTTTTAATTTCATATTAAAAGCATTCATAATTTTATTCAAAAGTCAATAATTTCAATAGGAAAAAGGTTGACTGTAAAAATATCATATTAAATTTAGTACTAGTAACTTCTTAAATATTTGTCGAGACCATTATGATCTAGAAATATTTAAACTTTATTTTAAATTTAAGATTTCTAGATCGTAATGGTTTCGACAAATATTTAAAAAGTTACTAGTAATTCTAGCATTTGATAAAAGTAATTTTAAAAAAATGAGAAGTTACTAGTAACTAGTACTTCATGAAAATAATTTTAAAAAACTATTAGAAGTTACAAGTAATTAGTATTTTATGAAAATAATTTTAAATAATTATTAGAAGTCACTAGTTACTAGTATTTGATGAAAATAATTAAAAAAAATTCTTTGGAAATTAGGATTAAGATAAATTCCAAATAAATAAATTAAATAGTCATCATTTTGCGATTTCGATTTTTTTTAATGCAACGAAAATGTATATGAAAAAAACGAACATTAAATTGCCCTAATCGGGACTGATTTAGTTTGATAATTTTAAAGTGAAAACATTCGTGGTCAGATTTTAAACGAACACTTACTTAACCCTCAGTTCAGCAGACAGCGTGGAATTTAATAATGAATGTGTTGATTCTTCATCCACAATTTTTCGTGGAGGCCTTGTACTAAAATCGAATAAATGGAACAACGTGCACGGAATTAGTTATTTTCCAAGACACGTTTTTTCAAGGAGATAACAACACCCGGCATAATTATTCTAAGATAAATAGTCAATAACAGATATGTACATTTTTTTTCGTCCGATCACTCAGTTTCGAATAAACATAAGCTATTTTCATACCTCTTCTGGAAAAGCCAAAGATCAACACATCATGCTGCTTCCTGATTTCTGCGGACTGTCAGAGATGCCAAATGTTTCGGAAGTCAGCTTTCCCCTCGCACTCTTTCAATCCTTTAAAGTGGACACGCGATTAACTTTTCGCCGCGACTTCGACGGAGATGAGTGAGAGTAGGCGAGAGTTGGCGACTGCTGAGTCAGCTCGTTGGTCGCCAACCTGCGCAACCGGTTCACTTCCACACATCCGAGCAGATTGACGTAACGGGCCACTTTCGCAAGTTTGGGTCACTTCGCGAGGAAAAAACTGAACATTTCCTTCTTGGTTTTCTGTTAACGGTGTTCAGCTAACTGATGGAGACATATACAAAGGGCGGAATGACCGAATTATTGTGGACATTACTTTTCATTTCCCGCCTTTCATATAAAACCCTTCGAGAAACTTTTATTTTTCCCCTTACTTCCGCGCATCCCGGAACCAAAAGATTGTCGGCCGATTGCTTCAGATTTTAGAAAGAGTCGTGATCAATATTTTCCGACGGAGGGAGACAAGAGATTCAAAAAAGAAAAAAAAAAGATTTAATAAATAAAGCATTTTAATTTTTTATAATAAATTAAAATATAATTAACAAAATTAAAATTGTCCAATAAATTAAAAAAAATTAGGAAATATTTTTAAAAAAAAACTTTTAAAACAAGGAATCGAAGAAGTGCGATAGAAATTGCAACAACATCTTGGACTGTACAATAAAATTTTGAGATTTCTAAGTTTATGAACCTGATAACTTAGGTAGACTATATTGTCCGATAATTTATAATATTATTCAATATTATACAATATTGCGAATATTGTTTTATACCATAAAATATTGTACAATATATATGTGCTACTAGGGACATGTGTCGAATTATTCTATATAATAGCAAAATGTATAGATGAAAACTATCTTAATTTTAAAACTTTTAACTATAATAACCCAATAATCATATAAAACTCATTTATAATTTAATAATTATACTTCTTTATATTATTTTAGTTTCCTTTTCGCTTTTGAGAGGGTTGTGAAAATGTTTGTGATCGATAAGAAAATGCAAAAGAAATATTCCTTAAGAATTTCTTTTTCATAATGTAATATAATGTCAAAAAGAATTTCTGAAAAAATTCGAATTTTTACGATTATTAAATCAATTGGTATGGTGGTGTGTTTATCATATACGTGCATGTATTTCTGAAAAAATAATGAACTTCTTAGTATCGAAAAGTCATTATCCTTTTCAATTTAAGAAAATGAAATGCTTTCGATAAAATACACAATGATACTTTATTACTTTAAGTTCTTTCAGCAACTTAAAATGTAATTCAAGTGCTGTAAGAAATTTTTCTGAATAATCTTTAAAAATATGATCCTCTAATTTCGATTCTCTGTACTATTTTATACTACCCAAAAGAATTGATTCATTCCAAAAGTTTTAGAGTCTTGGAATAATTTTCAGGGGAGATCATTCAATATTTTTTTTACAAAATTAAAGATTATTTTTGATAAGGTGATATTTAATGTAATACAATATAGAAAAATAACGAAAACTTAGATAATGTTATGATGAATTAAATTATTTATAAGAAATATCACCATTACTCCAAAATAAATTTAAATTATTTAATCAACAAGGCTTAGAAAATTCGATTTTGTTGGGAGTTCTGTGGAGTTTCGATCTGGATAGCCATTAGTGTCCAGTTACTGACCTGTCCTGAGTAATTTGCAGAAAGTAATGCCTCTTCAGATTTTGCAGCTCCAGAAACAACGGTCTTCTTCCCTGTAGATGAGTTACATTTTCCGTATCATGCATTTGTTTGCATGATATTAACATCACGCAATTTACAGAGTATACCAACCAAAAAACATTCTTTTGAAATATGACAAAAATGTCAATATTTGTGTTAAAATATGTGGAAAATATAAACACTGATATTTAGAAACACTATCATAAATTCATATTATTTTTATTCATATTATTTTTATTCAAAATAATATGAAATAAATATAAAAGGAAATTGTTAAATAGATGGCGATTTCATGCGTCTTCTATAATACCAATATAGACGGGGAAAAGTCATTTGCTTGAAATAAAGACTAAGACGAATGCTTGAGTATTTTTTGGTGCTCGAACATTTATTTTCATTTTCCAAATCTATAGACATCATTATAATAGGTTTTTTTTTTCAAAATAGCTGATTTAGGATATAGTTCCATAGGCATTGTTTGTTTCAGCTCTGGATAAATTTACCCAGCGGAAGGGTGATACGCATTGAATAAGATGGATAACATTTATGAAATTATTTGTTAAGCTTTTTTATTTGTCTTATTAGTGGTATTTCTTTTCATTTCTTCTTTTCCGTTTATAAAATAAAACAATACGATTTAAAAAATTCGAAATTTGTGCATTTATCTTTTTTACGGCTAATTCAACTTTGCGGATTTTTCCTTTTCATTACTTCACCTAATTCACTGATCATTGGAGTTGATCAAGCTTCTAAATAAAATGTATACATCTTCTCCTCCATTTCTCATCTCACTTCTATTTTATAAAGTCCATCATTGTTGGCGCATGCGTGAAAGAGATTTTCTACTTCTGAAAATAGACAGCGGAAAGAGATGGACTCTTAATTACAAATTTAAAAGGAACTGGAAATTTGTTCTCAACTTGTCGTTGTATTATCTTTAAATTATAAAGGTTTTGTGGTGAATGAGTATTATTTAACTGTCAGTAGCAAAACCCTGTAACCAGTATAAATAATAACGTTAATTGAATTACTCCTGTCTATGCGAAACAGGAATAGTAATTTTCAAGACAGTAAGATTGTGCGTTTCATTGTCGTATACACTAAACAGAAATTTAACTAGTGCTTTTTTTAGAACAAAAAATAAAGTTTTATATTCTGATTTTTTGGTCATATTAATAAAAAATGACAAGAAGCACATGAATTTTGCATATATTCAAAATTTTGATCTTTGGAGAAGAAAGCAAAGGGCAGTGAGAATCGTCCATTTTAAAACTGAAAAACTACGATTTGAATTTTTTTTTCCCAATTCTGAAATTCCATACCTTTCTAAAGAAGATTAAAAAGAAAACACAATGCTATTTTTGTTTTTAAATTTCACAAAACAGTAAATTATAAATTATGAAATTAATTAAAAACTAAACTAAAATACAGTTTTTCTTACAAAATCTTCCACAGAAAATATAAATAATAAAGATCAATTCATGATGTGATTTTCTCAATTCTTAATTTTTTGTAAGAGTTTAAGAGTTCCGTTTAAAAACTCATTTTTATATTTTATAATTTATTATGTGAAAAGTATTTGTGAGAGAAATTTTAATGGTTTAATTACGAATTGTTAATATGTAAATTTTTATATTTTACTATAAATAAATAAAAAGAAGTTTGGAGATTATTTCTGCTAGAACTTCTTATGACACAAACAAGACGAAATTTCGTCAGTTTTACAGTTTTTCGTCAAAATTATTGTCTTTTTTTCTTCAAAATCTTTGGAAAATTGTTATAAATAATGCCAAAGAAATTGTACGTCATCTAAAAAGGGATTGATTGGATCACCAGAAGATCTTTTATTTTGTTCCGAGTTACTTCAAATGTAAATGTCAGGGTATGCCAGAATAAATGTTTCATTTTCTTCTTCAGTAAAGAAAAGGGGGAAAAAGAAGCATCGTATTATATTTAGGAGAAAAAATGTTTGTCGATAACAAGAAGTTATAGTAAATTTAGATAAAATTTTCTTTTTAGATATCAGATTGATGTTATGTTATTTAATATGATCATAGACTTAATGAGCCAATCTAGAATGTAACTATATGGTTTAGTAACAATTCATGTTTTTTTATTGTGGGTTTTAAAAAAAAGTGCGCAGAAATAAATATATACGTATAATGATCTTATTTGAGAGAAAAATTAATGCTAGATTCGATCATGCTACCATACTTCTAGATAATGATGTAAAGAACTTTCGTGTCACATCCTCATAGCTGGAAGGAGAGATTTACAGGGATTTTAATTGATATCAGGTCAATATCATCCAACCTTAGCTACAAACTTGGAGACCATTTGGTTACATTAGTAACAAAAACAAAGTTTTTGGAAATTACAAGAATTATTCTCCAATCTCTATTAGGAACCAAGGTATAAAATTCTTTCCAGGAGATTTCACATGTTGTTAGAAAACCTGTAAACCTAAGAAACTGAAGCGAAGTTGATTCTCTCTTTTAACTGCGGATCCCATGACTTATTCTGTATCTGTTTATGCTGAGCGCACTTACTGCATTTTGTTTGCTATCTATTAAAGTTTACAAGTGCTTTCTTTTCTTACATCATTATATGTTACTGTTAATTGCGCTCCACATGACCAAGCCAACATCTGAGAACGAGTTTGGTTCCGTAGTGTTGCCTCTACCGAAGGATCCAGGATGACTCAAATTGAAAGAATGGTTCGTCATCTCGAAAAAAAATCAAGATCTGTTTAGATTTCCAGAACACTAATCGCAAGAGTAGCACTATAAAGCCATATCTTTATTTTTTATTTGTACATAGCATTTATTTGTATTTGTACTTTTTTTGGACTGTTCTTTTGCTATTATTATTATTACTGTTATTTCTGTCCTCATCTTCCATGTTTCGTTTATATTTTTATAATAACTTTTCAGAATTCTGTAATCACAAGCAAGCTATAAGTCTGTTTATGTAAATTAGCATAGGCCTTCAGTTTCTCTCCGATAGTTATCTCAATAAGCCAAAGCCACTTCCCATTTGAATTTCAAACAGCTCACTGCATTCGACTTGTATTTCTTTTATCCAATATTAAAATCCCTTATGAAATTTTAACTAATAAATGTCAGAAGTCAAAAAATAATCACACGTGGAGATAGAACAGGGGCGTCTTTCCATGTCTCTCCCACTTCATGCTCATTACCCTGTTTAAATAACCAATGGGTAATAATTGCAGTGGCAGGAAGCGGTGTTGTGTGTTACTTGCGTTTCGGTTTTTTTTTCTCCTTTTTTTTCGGAATATACGTGGAATAAAGTAACATTTTATTCATCAAGTAAGCTTATTCATTTTCGGGAATATTTTACTCATTGAAGTAGAATATAAAGTAGATGAAGCTGAGCAGATTCGACACCAATTTTTTTTATCCAATCGCATATCACCGAAACTACTCGTAAAATTAGTGCTGTATGGTACTATTTAGATTCGCATACAAAGAGAAGGAACGATTCCGTAATGTATTATCCACCTTTAAATTTAGTAATTCGAAAAGTGGGAGTGATCTCCTCGAAATTTCTTGCATATTCTTTAATAAAGGACGCTCACCATTAAAATTGCAGACATTGAATAAGGCGGTAATCTCTATAAGAACTCAAATTTTTATTTCCAAACTTCTGTACTTGAAGGTTTTGTGCTTCGTGGTATATTGCGTAAAATCGGGTTTTCATTTTTGGCACTTTTTCTTACAATTTACCAAAATAAAAATTTAATCCAGTCCTAATTTTAAAACTTTGGGAAAAAATTTCAAGATGTTGTTGTTCTCGTGTCATGGATAGAAAAAAGAAGAAGAAGAAAGAAAATCAAACAATGCAGGTGAGTCTCTAAATGTTGTCAAAAGTCTTGACCACTGCGACGGCCAAATAGGTGCATCAGGATTGAACAGGACTTCCGGAAATGCGTCGCTCAGGGGAACCGATCTGTTATTCAAACAATCAGATGGGCAATCCAGGATGTGGATGTCATTGTCATACCGTTTAATAGTAAGATCACAAAGCAAATTTCATTACTCTGAGTCTCTGGACTTCAGAGTTATCACGCATGTATGTACAAAAATATACAGAAGGGAAGAGAGTCAATCCTGAGATGGATTTGATTGAAAATATGGTAAGTACGTGCACTAAAGAAACTAAAACTATGTACCAAATATAATTTACGATAATATTTATATATTGTAGTTTTTGTATTCGTTTATTCTGATGCAGGTTGTCAGACATATTATCATGAAACAAATTCACCCAAAATTTGGCAGAAATCCAGAAATTTGGTGATAAAAAAACGTACCAATTGTCATCCATCTAACTCATAGTGGCATTAAGTTATCATGTATAGAGATTCAACATAGATTCAAAAATGTGCTACTCGGTCTTAAGGAGTTCTGAAACGTGGTGATTTCTCAAAATATCGAATTTGATTTTTTATTCTCGATTTATTCTCTTTGTATAATTCGTAAATGAAAGAGTAAAAAAATGAGGAGCGATTGATCAACATTTTTGTCAAAAGATAAAGGAATTTTCAAAAAATAAAAATACTCTTTAATTATCACTTAACCCATTGTAAGAAAATGAACATCATATATTAATTTTTAGTTTGAATACTTATAATTAGAAAATACTTCTTTTTTTTAAAAATATTATATTGCAATTTTCCCTTTTTCCCCAGAATAACTTTAATTACATCGAAATCGCAAAAATTTGTACTATGGGAGAAAATGCGAATTCGCGGCACTTTCGGCAGATTACCTGAATAGAGTTAACCAGATCGATCTGGCTAGACATTGAACAGGAAATATAAGTTGTGAATGATATATGGAATAAAGATATCTGTAACTTTCCATTTTAACGATGGGTTAAAATTAAAGCTAAGCTACAGAAAACCATAGGCGAAGACTGTAAAACGGCAATAAATATCCTAAACGAAAAAAAGACTCCCGAGTAATTAATTGTCAGAAAAATTAAAATATAAAATAAAGCGATTTATTTTTAAGTTTTTTTTCTGCATCTCAGAGTTTGACTACTTTATTTTAACCTGAAGATTTTGATAAAAAAAGACTTGCTATCTTTATTACACTAATAAAAGCATTTGATTAATTTATTTATTTGATTGATTAAGTTTTAATTTACTTTTATTTGTTTACTTATTTACTTTATTACTTAATTTATCTCATGTTTATAAAGACGAAATTTTTTAACTGGCTGTTCACTGACTTACTCATAGTTAGAGGTTTTTTGCCTAAACGCATTTCTATAGGATTTGTAACATTTTATATTGGATATTCAGGTTGTAAAAATGAAACACGAGATTGATGTTTGATGACCGATAGATCCTTCCAATTATTAATCCTTCTTTATCTTTCATATGCAAAAAGAATTCCAGCCGAAATTGTCACATTTCCAGCCTTTGCTTTAATGCAAAATGCATTGAAACAAATATTATCCAAACATATGAAAATTGTGCAATTGGCTTTCAGACCAGAAATATAAGGAAATTATGATTTCTCAAGGCTCTCTGGGTAAACTAAAATCATTACAATAAATACATTTAAAAATTGCAAAGATTCTTGCCACAGTCAAAAGTCGAAGCATGAAAGAATTTCAGTCTGGAGTGCACATGATATTGCAGTCATGACTCTTAATACATGACACTTACGCTAGTTCTCTGTCTACCTGTCAGGAGTTGGGTCTGATTCATATGTCCTGCTGCTTTTGCTTTTTATATGTATTTGCTGTGCGGATACCTTACGCAATTCTAAGTCTCGTATGTTCTTTCTAAAAGGACACATATTACACATTTTCTATAGAAATAGATTCTGAATCAATAAGGGAATCAGAATCTTTCCTAGACGTGCGTAAAACCTTAGCATGCATTTCAACAATACGTATGTACTGTTTGAAAAGTGCCCAGGTGCAAAAAAGAATTTATGGTAATACTGTTATAAAGATTTTAACTGAATGAATGACCGATAATATCTGCACATGCTTTGGTGACTATGAATGAAATTTATTCGATCTGATTCATACAAAATGATTGGAAGTACAGAGTAAAGCGTAATGTGAAATTACACAAGATTCTTATGGATTCTTCCAAAAGATACTTAACATAAACATTGGGACGAAAAACAGTCCAACTGAAAAGTATCCGGATACTTGTTATTTCTCATAATCTATAAAATTTAAATTAAAGGAGGATATGCCATTAAACTTGAAAATATATCCCTTTTAAATTATATAAAAGACGTTCACAAAAAAGACCACCTACATGTTTAGATTTACATAATTTTTAGATATGGCAAATGCAACCAGAATTATTTAAATAATTCTTTTAAACGATTTTGAACAATAAGAAATATCCTGATTCAAAATTTTAGACAAATTATTGGTTCAAAACAACAGAGGTTATGTAATGAAAGATTTATGAACTGCTACAATATACGCGAACGTAGCAAATACATTAATATTTTCAATCATTTAAATTTTCATTTCATTGGGCAACCAGTGAATTTGCTCTAATAAAAATAAAAGTTTTTTTTTAATCTCACAGTTAGAAGCGATGGACTATTACTAAAGGAGAATTGTAAATGCTTTTTTTATTTGCATATTTAATTACAAAAAGTAAATAATATTTAAATAGAATTTGTGAAGCATATGATTTAAAATAATAAAAAAATCCTGGTTAAGAAAAATATTAATAAAATCTGTTTATTTAAAAAAGTTTTTGGAGCAACTGAAAAAAAAATGTTTATTTTCTAATACCTTACTTTATAATTGAAACATAAATATCATAATGCTACTGTTTTTCAAGTTCCAACGAAATATTACTTTTGATCATATTTAAGATTTTTTTTAATGCTTAATCTCTTTTTACAAGAAAAAATGATAAATAGATACAATTAATTTATCTTAACATTTTCAAAGCCTTAATTATTTTTTTTTTTGAAAAGTCGTATTTAGTCAAAGTCTGTTGATTTTACAGTATTCACTCAAAAGGAGTTGCTTTCCTACTTTATTTAATGATTTTTTTGTTCATTCATTCATTTAATATTAGATAAATTCACAATTTGTACAACATTTTGCTTCTGCACTTTTACCATTTATTGAAGACTCATGAATCCTTTTTAGAATAGTAATGGGTTACATTTGTTCCAATGTACAAAATTTTTCTTCTACTCTTTTTTCCTTTATTTAAGCCTCTTCAATCATTTTTGCCATAGTAATGGATTTCCATTCGTCCCAATGTACAAAATTTTGCTTCTGCTTCCCCTCCCCCCTTTATTTAAGACTCGTGAATAATTTTTGCCATAGTAATGGGTTTCCATTTGTCCCAATGTACAAAATTTTGCTTCTGCTTTTTTTCCCTTTA